>VZRX01019229.1:0-33884 GCA_013398075.1 Notiomystis cincta | reverse complement strand
GAGTGTAAGAATTCACCATTTTTCCATTGGTAAAGCTTTTCCTGCCAAAAACAATGAAGAAGGAAATTTAGAAAATAATTGCTTGGTAAATTCTTTTAACACACAGTCCTGTTTTAAATCGTGACTCTTAGACTAGTCTTTCTCTTCTGTAACTAATGTACAAGATTTGTGGTGTAAATGAAGTAAGCAAAAAACAAGGAAGAGCTTAAAATAATGGTATCTGTGCATATAAACTCTAGCTCCCATGTGGTGACAGAAGAGTTTTCCTCCCTGTTCATGTATCAGAGGGAAAATAAGCATCTTTTATTGGATTCCTCTCCTGGCTTTGAAAGGACATCACTCCAGTCTTCTGCAAGGTACCAGATGGTATCAAAAGTATCAATAAACTCTTTCTTGGAGGAAACTCTGAGGATGTCTTGGAAACAAAGGACTTCTGATGCTTAACTTATCTCCTCCACTCCCTAAGAGGTTTTTTATTGAGGATGACCCATTTAATCGTCAATTGTCTACAGTAGATAAGCAAAATCATCCTCTTGAAAGTCCTACCTTCTCTCCACTGCCTCAAAAGAGAGTTTAGATACAAGACACCTTTCTGATACATTCAAATGTCTGCTTTAGTGAAACATCCAACAGGAGCTGTTTGAGCCTTTCAGGGAACGTAATTACCTACACAGTCTTCAGAGCTCCTCATCCTAGCATCAACACAGCCCACAGGGAAAGCCCAGCAATTAGGTAAAGAACAAACATGGGCTTATTTGTCTATAATACATCATAGGTAAGGCTGCAGAAGAGGATGTGCTATAGACAGATAGTGCCTAGCTGAAGGAGTATCAAATGCAAAGTGATCTCAGGGGCTTTTTAAATAGAGACATATCCTGAGAATTATTTGTTGCCTCATATGATGCTTAAGCATTTCACACTTCATCACAGGGGAGGAGAAGTACTTCTCAGTGAACCTTTCTTGGGTTTTGTCTGCTAGAGTCCAATATATAAGAAGCACATGAATGTTAGTGGTAAGCTGATTTTTATGTGAAGTAGTGGTCATTCATTCCTAGGCCTGAACCTTCTGTGAATCTCACAATTAAATCATATCCAATGGTCAGTGTTTCTTCTTACTGTGTACATGTGGCATGTCCAGTTCTGTCTAGGAAAGACTCTGCTGTCTTGTAAGTCAGGAACTTTATATGAGAAGATCTTTGCTTTTGCCACTAAACTGGGTAGGAATCAGTAGTTCCTGAGAGCAGTACTTCTGAGGAATGCTGCTAAGTATGTGCAAATTGGCTGCAGGGCCAAGACCAGGTCAACGTTGCAAGAATCATGCTTATCAAACCTGATTGCTTAATTAAGCTGTATATTAAGTGCATCAGAAAGACATCTAAAGCCATTGCAATCAGGTTAACATGATTTATGCCAAACATGCATCTAGTGCATTCTCCTGTTGTCTAGAGAAGCAGAAGCCAGAGCTATGGTGTACTCGTCCTCTAAGCTGATTTAATGCTTTAGCATCTCCACTTCGTTTCCACTTGCCTCTTCTCATGGCCTTGTAAGGCTGCTTATTGGATCTGTGGACTAATGGTTTTCCTTACCATCACTGCTATTTTTAGTTGAAATCTTTCAAGAATTGTGTAAAATGGGTTAATTTTAAAAATTATTTTCTGTTGTTTCAGTGGCTCATAAATTTATTACCAGAATCAACAAGACTGCTCTGATTCAAACATATTTCATTATCTGTGAATCTTAAACATTCTTGGCATATGGTGCAAGTAGTCAGATAACATAATTACCTAACTTATTTGTCTACTATTGAAAATCTGACCTTGTATGGAATTTCTCGTCAGTACCCTTTTTTTCTCAGTGTGACATGTTAGATTAACTCTGCCTATCAATTCTTTGTCCACCTAATAAAGGGTGAATCAGAATATATGTATACATTTTTTCCTAAAACTAGGATAAATGTGCTATGGTTAGCAGTAAAGACAGACAAACACAACTGTTATTTATTTTTCAAGTCTGAAAACTTGAACCACTGATTAGTTATTCATACATAAATAAAACAGTTTAAAAAAACATACAGGGAAAAGTATGTAAAAACTCTGTGCCAGCAATTTCCAGAACACAGCCAAACTTCTTGTCCTTTGGAGTCAGTATAGCCCAGAGATGATGAGAAAGGCATCCATTACAGAGTTGAACAATGTTAAAAATTTTGTGAAATGACTGGCCTGTGTTCAGACCTTGAGCATGTTTCCTGCAAGTAAAATTGCTGTTCCAAATATCTTGTGTCTCATGATGCTTTCCCTGAACTTCTCACACACTTTTTCTGAGCTTGGATTTGGGTTTGGTTTCATCACATGCACTCATGTCTGGATTCCACCTTCATACTTGCTTTGTATCAGCTTAGTTCTGGCTGGCTTCCAGGCCCTTCTCCACAACTAGTGATGATTTAGCTTAAGAGGGGAATCCCAGACTTACTGGAAGAGCCTGGAAAACTTAAGGTTTAATACCATAATGAATTATTTTGCATTAATGGAAATCTAGTGTTGCTAGTGTAAGTAATGAGGTGAAGATACATATTTGCTTGCCCATATATTTTGTAAAACGTCAGTCATTAAATACGAGAATAGCCCTTGGCTTCTTACATACAGCAGTGCAACACGGAGATTGTACACAATGCTTTGTTGGAAGCAACAGCCAGTTTTCTTCCCGTTTTTCTGCCTCATTCTTCCAAGAAATTCCTATCACTTGCACATACTTAACCCCATGTCAGCTGCTAATATCCACTTCTTATGCTTGGTCCTCAACTATCCTGTCCAGCCCATTTTGTAATTGTATTTAATTTCCTTCTCCCAGGTTGATATCTTGTGCTGGATACAGGGCCTTGAAAAAATAGGAGGTCTTGCCTTTGAAGCATGTTAATGGGTTGAGGTTAAATCTAGAAGGGGCCACTGGCTTTCAGTTCACCTGTGAAGTTTATGTTACAAGTAATGTGGCCCAAACCCTTAAAGTGTTTGCTAACAGTTTGATAAACTGCAACAATTTCTGAATAGCTCCAAAGGCTTGCTAGAAATTGCCATGTTCTGAGAATAGCTACAGATGAGCACAGATGATGTGTTTCCCCCTGAAGGTGGGAAACAGAGCTGATAGCAGAACTGGAATGTGCTGAGGCAGCAGGTGTATTATTTCTCCTAGAAACTCCAACGACTCCTAGGTGACCTGACTTCATTGGCAGCCCTTGGTTATCCTCTGTGTTTCCTAGAAAATGTGCAGTGTTTTTCCCCCTTGCACAGTTACCCCCTTCTCGGAGTTGCAAACCAAGCCCAAGTATTCTCATAAATCCCTACACATGCAGGGAAAGTCACAGATGATGATCCCTTTGTATGTAATAAATTTGACATGCTATTCTCATATCTGGCAGGCTTTTTAAGATGTTGGTGTGTGTGGACTGTACATGATACATTTTACATACAACTGCTACACTCTGAAATATCCTCCTGCCACTATTTCTCAAGAGTGGTATAATCTTACATGATTAAAACCATTGCTACTTTATGGGTCTGCCTCTGCTCAACCTATAAAGTAGCAAGAAAAAAAGTCAGTCAAATTCAAATGTTCAGAATCCATTAAAGTCATCCTGCAGTAATTTCTTCCTTGTTGCAGATAGAGCATTTTAAAAGCATGAAATAATGTGCATGCTATCTCCAGTGGTTATATCTTGTCTCTGAGAAATTTAGTGGTTTGTGCTGTTTATAAAAACTTGGCAAAGTAACCCATTGTACAGGCAGTCCTATTTAAACATCTCTCAAGCATGTTCTTAGGCCTTTCAAGGGGAGAGCAACCTAGAGTTAATTAAGAAGGCTGGAGACTAACTTGTCTCTGAATGAGTGTGTGGCCATTTATAGAATCATAACATCATAGAATGGTGTGGGTTGGAATGGGTAGTACAGGCAGTATGAGGGATGTTCTGCTACTCTGCATGATGATGGATTAGTAATATTATTAGCCTTTGCAGAGTTATAGTGACATGTAGAGGCCTGTTATGCAAGGCGCCATTTTACAGTCTGTGTAGCACAAATGTTTTGGCTTGTATCTCTTTACATTTATGCATGTTACATGTATATGCACACATGCTGAATACAATAGGAGACTACACATATATATACACATGCATGCACATATACATACATATACACACACATAAACATATATATATGTATATATTTGGGAACAAGTAATGATTTTCAGTTCATTAGATTTTGGATGTCCACTTAAAACTGTCTGAAAGGTGGTGATTTTCAAGTGCCACAGGTGTCTAAGTGAGGCACCTGACAATAATGTGTTGTTATTGAGAAATGTTGAAGGCTATTCTGTCATCCAGTGCTGTTCAAGAATGCACGTGAGATCTGAGTGCAGGCTGTGCTACTGCATTAATTACTCTGATATCCCACAATGAGGATATCAGAATTATTTTTATACCTTTCTTTACACTGAGGTTGAGCAGTTTGACAGAAGTGCCCTTGAAATTGAGGTAAAAACTAGAAAAACCATGATGCGTGTATTGATGTTAAGCGTTTTGCAACCTATGACAAGACATTGCTAGAGAATGGGAACATCCGTACTCATGGACACCATGGTAAAAAAAAACCATTGTCAGTAAAAACTTCTGTGGGAAAATTTTACTTTTGCTCTTGATGTTGGTTTGCCTCGTGTGAAAGTCGAAGATATCCAAGATAGTGAAAGCATGCTTCATTCTAGCAATGAAAATGACAAATAATAAATATATCAAGTTATAAAATCTGTGTGAAGAGATTTTCTAAAATGTTTGGATTTCCATCAGACAACCACCCCCTTACAAATTTTTCAGTTTAGAATTGAAATTCTGAAAATGTAATTTCCTTGAAAAAAATTTATTTTTTAAAATTAGAAATGTTTTCCAGGAGTTGAAGGCTAGGATCATTAGTTAGTAATACCTACCTCTATGTTACACAAGTTTTACACTGTTATCCCAAAAAAGCTCATATGTCTGGTAGTCTAGGCTGTATGTGATAACATAGACCATTGTATATAGAGAAGAAGAAAAAATAAAAAATAATTTAAGATCTTTGCAATTAGGCTTTTTTTCTCCTTCAATGTAAAGCAATTCAGTGAAATCTGCTAGGTCAGCCATTAATTTGTGGCTGCAGCACACTTAGGCCACAGACTAGACTCAGAGTAAGTTAAAAAAGTGTGTAATATGAACACAGGTGCTGAAGATGCTATGCAGTTAGCCTGGTTTACCTTTTACTTTGGCCTATTTATGTGCTAACGTGGACTTTGTTTACTTCTGTCTGGGTACATATTGTAGGTATACTTCCAGTACAGGAGATTTATCTGTATATATCAGACTAGTGCACCAGACCGCAAATGGTTTTATTCAGGACTTAGAAAGTAGCTTCTGGAAAACAGAATGAAACAACCTTCAGCAGAGACAGCTCCAACAAAGCTCCTTGGAAGTCCCTTCTTGGGAGGCTGCAGGACTACTTCTACTTGGTACCTCTCTTGGGAAAGGTTTTTATTTCCCAATCTGTAGTCTTAATGTAAGATTTAAGAGAGTCTCCCTTTTGTGCCTCTTGTTCCCTGCCGCAGTTGTTCATTTGTGTTAGGAGTTAAATATTGACATTTCTCTGTGGCTTCTGGATAGCTCTTGCACTGACTACAAAGGCAGTGCACATCTCTTTCTACATCCTATGCACTGCTCAAAAAAAGTCCCTTCTGCTATTTCTGTGAGATGCTGGATCTTGGATCCTGTGAAGACCACTCTGGGGGTAGTCCTTTTCTGTTAACAGGCTGCTGAGAAATGGAAGTTTTCGGAAAGCTCTGGTATGCCAGGTACCCTGAAACTCCAAGTCTGACAAAGAGCCTGGCTTCCTACTCTATTCCAAAGACTTGCACAGTTCTTGTATCTATAAATCGTAAACATTTGGTCAGAAATTTCCTTGTCTGTGTACCACAAGGTGGCTGGGATAGCCTCATGTCCGAACAAGAAACTCACAATGAGGCTCACAATACAAATCATGATTTGTATTTCAGAGATGAGGTTCAGTCTCAGCATAATGCAAACAGAAGTTTTGTGCTAATATTTTATTTAACTAGTTGTCTTTCTATAGCTGAATATTTCATTGAAATCAAAGTTTATTGAAAAGTTGCAACAAGTTTTTTCTGGCTGTATGACTAAACCCTTATGCATGTAAAAAATTGAGAATAACAGATGATGTGAAATATAAGTGTCTAATAGTCATCCTAACAAAACAAACAAACAAACAAACCAAAAACCCTAAAAAAACACCCCACCAAACCAGCTATGGCCAGTCCTTTGAAAAGGATGGATTTGCTTCTACCTTAGCATGATCCATCCATTTAGAATTTTTTTGTTAATTTTTTCCCAGTTTTGTGGCTTCCAAGAGTGCTAAAAGACATTGATTGCTGCTCATCTGCCTTGCATCCTTTCCCGCCTGCTGGCTGTCAGCACATGCTGATTGATCACAAGTACACAGATGAGTGTAATCTAATTTCTGCCTGGTTGAATTCCCCTAGATTCTGGTGGCCAAATAGCAGTGTCTTGTTTTCTAGGAAGTAGCTTCTGCCTTTGGCTGCTAAAGTGACCTGATGGTCTGTTCCAGAGCAGTGCAGGTAACAGGAGGTGCTTAGTTCTTGCATATTTCCCTAATACCGACTGAAACACAAAATTCAGTATCCTCATACGCATTGCTGTGTAGTTGGCAGAGAGGAAATGGTATTTCCAAGTTCAGAGTTGGTCCTCTGGAGGTACCTCTCTCTGTTTCAGCTAAAGTGTTTTAAAAACAATGCCTATATTCAGTTTAAGAAAACATCACAACTTCAAGTAGAAAGGACCGGGTTTATGTTGCTTCATGCTAGACAATTCCTTTTAGTCTTGTGAGGTATTTCTGCTTTGGCTTGTTCTTACACTGTACTTTTACAAGATATATATCAGGACTATTTGGGGAGTACACCAAAAGCTTTTGTAGCGCAGAAACTTGTACTGTTCCTCCTGTATCTCTTGCATAAATCTAATGACATCTGTAATTTAAACTTTTGGGAATAAAGAACAAGTACTTAGTAGATCCTGACTTTTTGCTGTTTATAATTTAACATAAGCCTTTTAGTTGACATGGATCTAATTTCCGTATGAAAGATCAAAGAAATAAATGTCTGTGGGCTTTGTGAATCTCTTACCTAAAATAAATAATGAAAACTTATTTCAGGTGATCTAGACAAATCATAGTCTTAATCTTCAGTTGAGCCCAAGGAGACTGTAAACTTTGGCTATGTCTCTTGGGAATGTAAGGACAGATTATGTTAAATCAGGTTTTGAATACATACTTCAAAAAACAGATTATGAAGAATTTGTGGGCCAATGAAGCAGAAAAGATACATCTTTTAAAGAGACACAGATATCACTTGTCTGGAAAACAGCATTTAAATTGGGGGTTTGCTTCTTTTTTTCACAATACTTAGCACAGATATAAACTGTGTTATGCTAAATTGGACTCAAGAGTATGCAGTAATTTTGTATCTGTAACATCATTTTTTTTTCTCCCTTTTTCAAGGATTTATGATTTAGTAAGATACAAGTTTTCAGTTTTTCATCCTGTCAGAGGATGTGAGGAAGTCAACAGCATGATGTGTAAGAACGTCAGTTGGTGGTGTCAGGAAAATGAATCCACAAACGCCAGAGGTTTATGTGCAAAAAGGAGACAGAGGAGTCCTGCAACTTTATTCGAATAAAGGGAGAGGCCTTGGGGCATTTCCCCTGGGGTCTCTGAAATTTTTAGAAGATGCAGTCTCCTTTTTATCCTCATTTCCCAGCTGCATTTCACTCTCTCTTTCCCCATTGGATGAGGTATTTGAGAGGTACAGATTTCCTGAAACACCTAAGACCCCCTTCTAATGTATACCTCCCCACTTTTTTCTTTTCCCTTGTATCTCTGTTCTTTTTCTCTAAATCCAGAGATTTAGCACAGTCTTGAGTGAGTAATAGTCTGTGTCAATTAGTGGAATTCCTATGAAATTTATGGTTCCCCCATTGCTTCTTTCACCTGACCATATCTGGCCTTATCTACCATCAGGCCCACAGCTTGTTTGTAAAGATACCTCCTTCTCATTCCTTTCAGTGGTTTTTGAGAAAATCTCCGTCTCTCGTTCTTACAGGCTTTAAGGACGGTAGCAGGAAGAATTTGCTGACACTTTGTTGTCATAGTTTTTATTAAATTTCTGAATTTTTTTTCCAGTAAATATTCATAAATTGAAAAAAGTGAGAAGGCTTTTCTTAGGCAAGATTATCTTAACTGAAGCTCATTTTATCAGTTTGATTCCCTTCAAGTCTTACTTGCCTCAGTCATCCACTTTCTTCGACAACAGAATAAGCTAATGACACAAAAAGGGGGTTTGTAATATCTCTGCTTAAGGTAAAAGAACAGATCTAATACCTATGCTTGTGCATTTACACAAAGATTTATCTCGTTAGTCCTCATACAAACAGGGATGCAGCTGAATTGGCCAAAACATCAAAAAAGGGTAACACTATTGTCTTAGTTTAAGACAATTTGTGGGGTGGGGTCTCCAAAATAAGTTACTTCCCCTTAGTTTTAACTTCTCCCCTTTCCACTAATAAGAAGAAACAAAAACGAAGAGATGTAAGTGGAAAAAAGTAATGGTTTACTTAAAGAAAACACCAATAATCAAGAAATACAAAGCCAAACGGTTCAACGCCCACGCACAAATGCGGAGGAGATGCCCCTAACTATCCCAGGGAACACAGAGAAAATGGTGGAGAATACCCTCCCTGGGCCACGCAGCCGAGAAAGAGAATGAAACACAGCAAACAAACCCGCGTTGTCCCAAAACTTCCTCCTTCCGCCTGCTTCCCGCCCCTCCCCGTTATGCCAAACGAAAAACCGACGGGGAACAGGGACAAAAAAATCTGGAAAAACTATTTTTGTTCAAAAGCAGTCAATAGTGCCGTGTTGCCCGCTCCACGCCGCACACCAGGGACTCTCCCTGGAGCGGAGCGGCTGCTGGCAGTGGCTGGAACTTGTGAAGTGGCTCTGATCTCCGGCGTGGCGGCTGCGGCAGCAGCGGGCAAGCCCGTCCCCTCCTCGGCAAATGGCCTGCGGCTGCGGCTGAAGGGATTTTGAAACGCTTGGGAGCTGGGAAAGAACGTAAGGGAGAGCTCCATGTCCCCGTCCCCTGTTTTTAAAGCACCCCTCCCCATTTTATGAACCAGGGTAAAACACAGAGGTTCTGCTTCTGACTCCAAGTCTTAAAGAGACAATAAACCAACTTGTGTGGGTTCATATAGTGAAAGATTTTGGGTCAGCCCTAATGCTAAACTCCACCTACTGTCACTGTAACTATAACAACTATTGATTTAAAATGCTATGTCATAATGTATTTTGCCGAGGTTTTTTCTCTGTCTCTGTCTCCACACAAGTAGAGGACAGACACCTACATGTGCGCTAGGTTAGACACATTTGTGTCCTATCCAGTCAAAGCATTTCCCGTGCATGATTCATCTGCCTTACTTAAGATACTTTCCTTACGGTTATTTGACTCCTAAGGTGGTTATTTTTCTTTTTTGATTATTAATGGGAGTCCAGACATTTAGCTCAGATTTGGGTGTATTTTTACGGACAGGCTAATTCAACCTTCTTGTATAATTTAATTTATTCAGAATAATAATTGTGATTTATAATTGTGCATGCAGGTTGGTCAGGACAAAGGAAGCTGTTCTTTCCACAGAAACCACAGCCCATGCATTGTTCCTCAAGAGAATGAAAATATTTTCCACACAATATTTGCTTTTTTCACGAAGTCTGGCAGAAAAGTCTTGGTAAGAAATGGTACCACTTATGGCACCACTTGAATGTACAGCATATTTTAGAAAACATTTTGCATAGTTTGGCATGAGTATCTGAGGCAGGTAGTTCATTATAGAGCATATATAACAATACTGATGATGTGCTAGGGGGACATTTAGTGATTGTAATAGTTTGATTTTTAAAAGTAAATAGGAAGTTTCAGGAAGTGCAGTGGAAAGGGATTTAGCTGACATGGCAGCACACTCTTGGTTACCAGAGTCTTTGCTCCCATATTCTGTCAAAGGCTTATGGGGGCAGTGGGTCACTGCACTTTACTTGGTACCTGACCCACACAGATGGCTGATGTGCAGCAGCAGTCCTGTTCCTTCCAGTCCTGAATGCTTGCCTGACTCAGCAGCTCTGTAGAGGACTTAATTTTATCTGGCTTGCTTTCATGCAGACCTCTGTCTCCAGCTATCTTCAGGTCTTAAAAGTTGCTATTTCAATGCAGGAGTGCTGTATTATAGCAGTTTACTATATAACTTAGTTTTCTATTGTGTTTGCTGTCACACAATTTATCATTGAACTTTTACCTCCTTTGCCTAACAACTTTTCCCATATTTACTGTAGGACTGTGAAAGACCAGGCAGATCTTGTTTAACTGTACGCTGCAACTTAAGCTCACTACCTAAAGCAGAGTCCTGTGATATAAATATCTACATGCTGCTGAATACTGAGATACTCAAGAAGGTACGTGGTCCCCTTGTAGGTTGTCTTCAATGCCAATTTAAGTGTGTTATGTGGACCAATGAACTCAAAACTTGCATTTCTTCCTCTCTTTACTAGTGTGTGAAAAAAAATCATGGTATCAAAGAAGACAGATCTAGTTATTAACAATGTGTATGGAGGTGTTAATCCTAGTTCTTACCCAGTACCCATTAAGATAGAAGTAAATTTAGTTCAGAAATTTATACATTAAAAAAATGACAAATGAGACCCCTAATTGTGTGCATGGTGTTAAGCCTAGAGATTTCTGGAAATTAAATTGATTTCTGTAAGTTTTCATTCTAAAAAATATAAGTGAATGTAAACTGTGACCAGCTATGTATCATCTTTCTGTGTAAACAGAGACATGGCAGTATCTTGTCATTTTACTTCAAATTATTATTATTATTCAAAGAAGATGCATCATGACCACATTAATGATGAGCTTAACATTTATGACAAGAAACAAATGATTGCAAATTAATTTCTGTCTTCTCTGAAGCCACTGAATGAGACGGCAAATCTTTTAAATTTTTTGTGATTTACTGCATTTTGACCTATTTTCCTTTACTTACAAAAATGCTAACTCGAATTGTGGCAAGATGCTGTAAAGTTATGAGGGAATAAGATAATTGGAGGAGAAAGCTGATAACATGAGCCTATTAAAACATGAGCCTGTCTTTGATAGCCGTTCGATCAAAAGCATCAGAGAGAACCCTTATTAGAAAACAATTGCTAAAGTAATTAATAGCCTTGAGCTTTTCCAGTTGAAACCAGCGAGTCTGTTAATGTTTGTTCATATTTGAAAAGAGGAAGTATAGGCAAGGCCAGAAGTTTCAGGTATTTGTTACATGCTTATAGAAATGCTGAAATATGTAAACAAGTAACTGAGTGCATGCAAAATGTGCTTCTAGGAAATTGACTTGGGAATAGCCAGGACTCATCCCATCTGCTGGGTCCCTTCTAAGATTACTTTTAACAAAACTCCTGTAAAAGACATACAGTGGGTACATGTTTGAGTATCACCAGTACATGTCATTTTCTACATACTACATACCCTTCCCAAGGCAAACTGCATAAAAGTGACTAATCTGTAAGTTGAAATGGCGTCTTATTGAAATGTGCATGTTAAAATGCATTGGGTATTTTATTGGAGAAATATATATTAATGAGAGGAATTGTATGGGGAATAATTAAGATACTTGCCATGCAGAAGAAGTTCTCCCCCTGAGATATATTGTAGTTTATCCTAGTTTCTGTATATAATTTTTCTGTTCACTTGAAAAACAAATCAGAACTTTTTCTCATGGTTAATATTGAGCCTGCCTGTGTCATTGGAAATGTTCTGCCTTGCTTTCATGGTAAATGTGGGAAACATTAACAAACCAAATACAAAGTATGCGTTTAAAGTCTAACATACCTGATTTTGTTATAATCTGAAATAATGTGCTCAAGTATATCTATCTGTCTATTATGAGCATAAAGTATATCTTTTCAAAGCAGAGATGTAACCAGGCTGGTACATAACTGCCAACATATACTGCACTAAGCATTTTCTGGGTGTATTTATTACACTGGCAAATGTTTGATGGTTCATTGGGCTTTTTTGGGAGGGGGATTGGTATTTTTGTTGTTGTTGTTGTTGTTGTTAAGTCCAGTTCTTACTTTTTACTTCTTAGGACAGTTCATCGGTCATCCAGTTTGTCACAAGGGCAAGGCTGCAGGTAGACCATGACCTCAGAGTTGTGGAGGCACCCAATGGGAGCCCAGAAGAAAAAACAGTGAGTACACAAACCTGAAGAGAAATGTCTTCTTATCCCGGTGGGCTGGAAATCACTGAGAGCTCTATATAAACTGAAATTTGTACCTCGGCTAGCCCACAAGAGTGCCCAGACTTTGTCTGAATAGACTAACAATACTGTTAGTACTAGTTATGGGAATATGTTTGGATAATGCTAAATATGTAGAGCTTAGTTAATTTCTACTTGCTATGTTTTCATACATTGTTCTCATTATCATGACACCAAAGCAAGGCCACTCATGATCATCTTTGAAAGGTCATGGTGATCGGGAGAGGACCCTGAGAAATATCACCCTGGTTTTCAAAAAGAGCATGGAGGACCCAGGGAGCTACCAGCCAGTCAATGGATAATAACTCAATCCCTGGAAAGGTGATGGGGTGCCTCATTCTGGAGACCATCTATCCACATGGATGACAAGAAGGAGATCAGGAGTAGTCAGCATGCATTCACTAAAGGCAAATCATTCTTGACCAACCTGATGGCCTTTCATGATGAGACAACTACCTGGATGGATGAGGAGGGAGCAGTGTGTATTGCCTACCTTGATTTCAGCAAGGCTTTTGACACTGCTTCTCACAATACCCTCCTAGGCAAAGTCAGGAAGTGTGGACTTCATGCTGGCCAGTGAGGTGAATTCAGAACTGGGTGAACAACAGATACCAGAGTGTTCTAGTGGCACAGTGTCTAGTTGGAGGCCTGTCACTAGTGGTGTGTCTTAAGGTTCAGTACTGGGCCCAGTATTGTTTAACTTGTTCATCAGTGACTTGGGGGAAGGGGCAGCAAGTTCACTGATGATAGAAGGCTGGGAGTAGTGGCTGATATGTCAGAGGGCTGTGAAGCCCTTCAAAAGGACCTCAAGAAAGATGGGCAGAAAAGAAAGGTCTGAAGTTCAACAAAGGCAATTGCAGGGTCCTATGCCTGGGGAATAATAACTCCCTGCAGAATTACAGGCTGAGGCCAAACCGCTTGAAAGCAGCTCTGCAGAGGAGGACCTGTGGGTCCTGGTGGACACCAAGCTGTTCGTGAGCCAGCACTGAGCCCTTGTGGCCAAGAAGGCCAGTGGTATCCTCGGATGTATTAGGAAGAGCATTGCCAGGAGGTCAATGGAGGTCATCCTGCTCCTCCACTCAGCCCTGATGAGGTCACTTCTGAAGTGCTGTGTCGAGTTCTGGGCTCCTCAGGACAAGAGTGACATGGAGCTCCTGGAGCAGGCCCAGTGGAGGGCAGCAGAGGTGATTCTGGCAATGGAACATCTTTCCTAGGAGGAAAGGCCTGGAGAGCTGGGCCTGTTTAGTCTCAAGAAGAGATGACCGAGGGGGGCTCTCATCAATGTATACAAATATCTGAAGGAAGAGTGTCAAGAGGATGGAACCAGGCTCTTCTCAGTGCTGCCAAGCAATAGCACAAGAGGCAACAGGAAGAGACTGAGGCACAGGAGGTTCCTACTGAATATGAGGAAGAAGTTCTTTACTGTGCCAGCGACCAAACAATGGAACTGATTGACCAGAGATGTTGTGGAGTCTCCCTCACAGGAGATACTCAGGACCTTCTTGATGCAATTTGATGCAATGTGCTCTAGAATGACCCTGCTTGAGCAGGGAGGCTAGAACAGATGACCCACTGTGGTCCCTTTCAGCCTTACCCATTCTGTGATTCTGTGAAATGCCTGATAATATCTCATCGATAGAAAAAAGCAGTGTGTATAAATCAGATATATTCAAATTTTTCCTCCAGAAAAGCTGCTATCTTAATCAGCATTAAATTAACCTATGAAACCGAGATGAAGGATGTCTGAGTACTTTTGTATTGGAACACTGTGACAAAATATAGTGACCCCCTTTCTCTCATCTGTGCCTGTAATTTTCATGGCTGTTTGCTAAGGCTACACATGCTTATGGAAACAGAAAAATGTTTGTTTGTGGGATCTTGAGTGGCTCTCCTTGTCCCATCTCCCACTCAAAGAAGAGCTGATGCCTGCATTCACTCAGAATCCCCATGGCTTTCTCTGAGGCTTAGAAATCTACATGGTTGGAAAACCCAGGGCATCTCTGGCCCCTGTACCAGTGCTGCCATCTGCTTCCTTTTGCAGCCTTTTCTTGAATGCCCACGTTCAAGGTTTGTAGAAGTTGCATCATATTGCATTGCTTTTTCTGTCTCATGACAGAGTTCTTTCTCATGACAGAATAAATGAAGTTGTTTGAACAGTGAATGTATTTTATGGGTCTTTCATTGGCCTTTTATTTTGGGATTGCATAATTCTATCTAAATATAACTTCTGTATTTTCACCTACTTTTAACAGTTAATTTTTTAAAAAAACTGATTTAACAATTCATATCTACAAAATGGTTTTGGCATTTTTAAGCAAAGCTGGTGAAAGTGGTTCGAGAAGGAGAGAGGAAAACTAGCTCCTTGTCTTGAAAAACAAAGCCAGACAAAGCAAATTAATTACCTTTTAAAAAAACCCTACTGCCTCTTTGCATTTGCTGGCTATTAAATTGCAAAATTTAACATAGAAATGGCCCTCACTGAGGAGAGACGTTTCTGAGGTTTCCACTGAAGAACTAGTTTTGATTGAAATAAGAGATTGAAAATTCACATAGTGTATATGAATAATATAATTTGCTCCCATTGTCTTCTTGAGACAGATGGTGGGAAGGCTCTTTGTTTTCTCTACTTCCCTGCCATAAAAGCTATAAGAAGAGAAGAGAACAGCTCCCAGCATTTCCAGAAGAACCCGTGACTGCATGTGTCCTTGTCTCTTTCACACAATGTGTCTTGTAAAGCCCAGCAGGGACGATTTGTATTTAATAGGAGTGTATGAGTTGTCCATTTTTTTGGGGGGGAAATGTAGTTAACAAGTAGTCTTGATTTAAAAGACAAATATCTACCAAGGAAAGTGGAAGCCTTCCTGGAATGCAAAGATGACCCCTCCCTTCAAATTATTGTGACTTCAAAAATTTCGGGGCTTCCAGGCAAAAATATGGGAAAAGGAATAACAGTTCTTTACTAGAATATATATATATAATATATATTTACTAGAATATGTATATGTATAACAAGACAGAACAAGCAACAACGATGATTAAAAAACCCTGATAACAGACTTTTGCCACCCATTAAGTTATTTTGCCTTTGGTGTAGGTACAACCACAACAGGGGGTGATGGTGACTCAGATGAGGCAGAGAAGGTGCAATACCTCCCTTGTAGCTTCAGGGGGTGCTCTGATGCAAGAGCGGGACCTCCCTGGTAGTGATAGTTCAGGTGAGAGAGGGGGAAAGGAAAAGGAAAATTACTTCCCCAGGCACCCATGTGAGTGGTGATCAGTCTTTGGCATGTTTAATTGCAGCAGGTACGCACTGAGATGGGAGGCAGGGCTTTATCACAATGTTGCACAACTCTACAGAGAAATCCGACAGGGGCAGCTCCGGCTTCAGGCATCTCACCCACGCAGTGGCTTTGGGGAGGGGATGGGAAGGAATGATTCCCCAAGGCACCCACTTGGACTGTGCTTGTCTCTCCTGGTGCTGGCAGCTGGCAAAGTCTCAGTCAATGGGGCAGCTGAGACTCTCTCTCTCTTGCAAGCAACGGGCTTACAGGCAGGTGGCTGGCAGAGCTCCATGGCAGTGTTGAAACCACTGTGCAGGAGAGGTCCTAGGTGAAAAAAACCCCACATGACTGTCTCTGCTCCCAGCCAGGAAAACACTGTTCCCACCCAGCTAAGAAACTCCAAACCCCTATTCCACTCCCCTCCCCAGAACCATTTCAATGGTATATCAAGGGTGCTTGACTACTCCTTTTGTTTCTTAATCGATGTCTATTTACCTAGAAAGCCACCCCCAGCATCTCCCTGAAAACAAATGGGAAGAAATTAACTTGAGAAAACCTAACCCACACAAGCTTATCATGAATGTTTCATATGAAGCATCAAGGGGTTTGGCAGGGCCAGAACATGATGAGTAAGACAAGCCATGCAAGGTGTCATGCCAATCCCTGCCAATCCAAGGGATAGAGTTTTTCATGCAAAACTCCATGCCCATTTGATGGCCCAGCACCTAAACAAGCTCAGTATTGGGCCTGGCAGGGTAAGTGTTATGCTGGAGAGGAGGCTGATATTCTTTGGATCCAACACTCAACTACTCAAAATCTACTTGAAAGTTTTAAATCCTTTGGGAAAAATTGATGGAAAGCACTAAATTAAGGCTGCATTCCTTATTTGTTTGACAGATAAAATAGATCAGTGAGGCCACCATACAATGTGTTTAATAAAATAAGTACAAGAGAAAACAATACAACTTCCAGTGATAAAAAGATCTTTTTTGAATTGCTTTGTAGGTTGTCTTTGAGGCTTTGCACAATCTGGAGCCTCGTGGGTATGTTGTCGGATGGATCATTGCCATCAGTTTGTTGGTGGGAATTCTCATCTTCCTGTTGCTGGCTGTGCTCTTATGGAAGGTAAGCTAACAGATGCAACCGAAACCCAAAGCTAATCCCAGGGAGAAAAAGCTTAAATTTATCCTTGTATTTAACATCCATTTTCTTTAGGAATTGAATAATTGTCTACTCCATTACAGAAGTCATTAGTCAACAAAACCAATTTCACATACAAGCTTTTGTGAGGGACATGGAGGGACTAATGATGTAGAGAAGAAGTGAAAATTTGGGGGATTTTAGAGCCTGATTATTAAAAGCTGAAGCCTCTGATAACCATTTCAGGACAATGGAAGGTCTCTCTTAGAAATCTACTGTTATATTACAGTTAGATACTTTGCATTTCTATGTTTTAATGACGACTCAGGTTCCCTGATTTTGACAGTTTCCTGCAAATCAGATCAACTTTGCTTGACCAGCAAAGAGATTGGGTGCATGCCTAGGAAAAACTAGTTGGTAGCTACTTTCCAGGAGGTAGATGCCCGTGGGAGAGGAATATCCATCAATAAATTTTTAGATCGCTCAGACAGAGTTCCAGGTCAGTTAAATGCCTTACCAGAGCAAGAAGCATCTGGATCTGTTAAAAGACAGCCTTCACACCGTTTCTGATAAGGTGCAATTCTTTTACCCAGGCTGTTTTACAGTGTTTTACACTGTTACAAGGTAAAATTGGGCTGATGCTAACACTTTCCAGCAGCCATCTGGTGTGGTTAATATGAAGAGGAAGAAACTTCAAGTGTTTTCGTTTTTCAGTTCCCTGTTACCAGTCCATAAATTTAAAAGACCATAGTCAAGGTCAGGGACTTTCTTTGAGAGAAGTAAATCTCAAATGCACACATGGGAGCAAGTCCAGCATTATTTTGCTTCCCATGGCAGAAATCCAGGAGCCTGACTTGCACTATTTAGCAGCATGTCTGCTGCAGGCTCTGCTGGCTGGCTGTGCTGGGACTGGAGGCCACAGCCCCAATGTGCTGCAAAAGGACATATTACTGCAGGTTGTGAAGCTATAAAATGGATTTAGAAACCTAAAACTGGCCATGCAATTTTTATTTTAATTGATATAGGTGTGTGTATAGTTGGGTTGTAGATTATACACTATATCATAGAATATATAAATTTTATATGGGTTATGGATTTAAAGTACTTTTATAATCAGTTTTGAAGATTTTGAAGTACTTACTGGCCAGGTTCATTTGGAAAACAATGTCTCACTACAGTCTAGAATATCTCATAACTTCTGTTTCTCTGGCATTTGGGAAATATTTCTGCTTTCTGTGTCAGAAATGGCAAAAGGAAAAAAATTCTCTGCAATTAAGATGGAAGAATAACCATGAGAATGGAAAAATGTGACATTGGAAGAGGCCCAGGGTTTATGTCTCAATGATGCACAATTTTGAAAAAGAAGTTATTGCTGCTGATACCTATATGACTGATTTCATCTTACTAATTTCCTGTCATAAAAGAGCATGAGATGAATTGTTTAAAAATGTGCAAGATAAGAGAAATATTACCCTGTGAGTCTTTAGGTTAAACTTGCACAAGTTCAATTCTTGGTCTCCACTAGAGTTAATACAGTCCTTTGCTTCTTAAGTTAATCTTGATACTTTGAGGTCTTTTAAATTTCATAGGGATCATTCAGTGCCTGTGAAGAAGCTGCCATTTTGTTGCATGAAAGCTTTGAGAGAAATTCCAAGTAACAGCAACAAATAGCTATAACTAGGCTGTTTTTGCATGCATATGTGCTAAGGTAAAGGAAATTGAGGTGCCTTGCCCAGAGTCAGAGATGTCAGTCAGGCTTTGCCAGATGATCTCCAGTGCTTTATCCGCAGATTTGCATATTACTAAAGGATCGAATAATTTAAGGTTTTATTTTAGAGAAAAGTGATTGAAACTATGCAGCTGCTAGTATCAGCCAGTGTTTTATCTTAGTTTGAAACATAAATTATGTAAGTAATACTTCACACTCACTACTTTCTGTATTTATTAAAATTATGGTAATAATAAACTTGAGATAAAACTGACATGGGAAAGTTGCAGTCCTACAGAGGAATCTTAATTGTCTGATTGTAAATATTTTTTAGACAAAATTGGCCAAGTATATCCTACAGTCATTCCTAAATTTTGTGTGTGAAGAAGTAAAAAAAAATCCCAACATTAAATTAGATTTTAGTTTTTAAATGTGGAATGAAAGAACAGATTTTAATTAGACAGAGATTTGGATATCTTAGAACTGCCAGTGAGAACAAGAATTTACCTGAGTTTCAGGACTCGATTATAAAATCAATTATATTTTTATTAAGAAATTATTTAGAGCTAAACTGTGATGCTGGAAGCTGTTTACTCAAAAAAAGAGCAGGAGCTGGAGCAAACTCTTTGTAACAGAACTGAGCACTGGCAGCAGTGCAGAGTGTGCTGGCAGCACCAATGTCTCAGCCCTATGTGAGAAGTATACTCTTGTTGTGTGCACAACTACACCACAAGTGGTGCAACACAATGGACAAATTGGACAAATGGACCCTCAAACATGGTGATGTTTTGCAAATTGAGTAGACAGTTCCTTAAAGTTGCAGAAGAATACTAGAATACATGTAAATATTTCACATTACACACTGCTAGAATTAATAGCTTTAGCAGGAGTGAAATTTCAGGGACATTCCAGCACAAAATTCTGTTTTTAATCAGAATAAGTTTACTGGCCATCATACTAAGATGAGGATGATAATTATTTTGTTATTTGTCGATCTAAAATTGCACTGTTTAGGGGGTTCATGTCAATGGAAGTAATGTTAAATGTTTGGTTGTTTCACTTCAAGTAAAAGCTCACCTATGTGCAAGATGACAGCCATGTTTATACACACATAAAAAGGTTTTTAGCATGAGCTTGATCAGTTTTTGAATGGCTTTTCTTCTCTATTTATTTTCATATTTCATGTAGATATTGTGCTTCTTCTGGTTTAAGTACATACAGATTCAGAGGGGGTGAGGAGCTTTTCCTTGACTTCCACAAGATGCCATGCATAAGGCAGACTGGCAAAGATTGCCCCATTTTTGCCTATTTTGTTGGGCAGCCCAGCTTGTGCCTTTTTGTATCTTGTTCATCTGCTCTGGATAACTTTGTGCAGGCATCTATGGGGACATGCTCTCATACTTGCCAGATTCTCTGCAGCATAGCTTGCTCTCCACATTCTTGCCTTACCTGTGGTTGCCTATGTGCAGGAGGAGCAGGAAGAGCAGGAGGAGCTCTCATGCTGTTGCCCGCAGCAATGCATTTTGCTTTTTCATGTGGAGAGTGGCCTATACCCCTTTGGTGGCCTCCAGATGCTTATGGAAAGTGAAACGGGAGGAGGTTGCTCTTCTTAGGCCAGTTCCTACATGCTAGACAGGCCTGTGGTTTCACAAACACTGGCAACAGTTCAGGAGGGAAAAGCAGTGATGGCTGGTTTATTTTGGCGAGTGCTGCCCCAAATACACTTCCCTCAGGTGTCAGGACTGCAGCAATGTGTCAGGACAAAGTCTCTTTTGATCAAAGTGTATTTATGCACATGTAGACCAGGTATACACCATGCAAATGCAAAACTGAAGTATGATATAACACAAGAAATATTCTGTTAATGATAATAGTGCTTTACTATGTTTTGGATTGAAATTTCTACATTTGAACTGCCTTGACCTGTGAAGTGAATTATTTAATCCATATCATTTTAGATTAAGTACACAGAAAAAAACAAAATGTTATCAAAGAAGGAATGTGTAAGTGAGCACCAGGCTGGACATTTGGGCAGCTGAGTGATCCATGGAACTAGTTGAGGAAACTATTTTCAAAATGAAGATTTTATATGAATTTGTATTCACTTCAGCAACATTATTTTGTTTCTCTGTGGTATGTTTAACACAGGAGATGGACTTTATCAAAACTTATTTATCTTGACATTAAACATGTCTCTGAGCTGAGCCTGCCTTTGTGGTATCCAAGCTCTGACTTGTCTAAAATAAGGTTTCTAGCATTGCTTTCTGGATTCCTTGGTCAAAGAATTGATCTCTAGGTGTCCCTGATATAATAAGAACCTCTTCTTTGTGGATTTTGAGAGGATTGTAGAGAGAAAGGACAAGGAGAGTAACACCTACCTATGTTGTTTTTTGACTAGCCAGAGGGCTCCTGCTCTTCAGTGTGTGCTACACAGTACATTTTTGCCTTTTATTTTAAAATGAGAGTTTGAAGACTTCTTTTTTTAGTTCTCAGGAGAAATAACTTTTGACTGCACAAGTGTCTTTGAAAGAACACTGGTATTCCCCTACACAGAGCAGTTGCCATTGCCTCACATATTGTTTCAGCATTCAGAAGATATCTGAAGATAGCAAAGGCTAAAGCTAACTTGAAATTAATCTATATAGTAAAACCAAAAAGTTTTCCCCTTTTGAAAGGACATATTTTCTCTTACTTAGGGCCCCAAACATTACGTCTTTTTAAATGAGCCAAAACATACAGCTCATCATGTTCCAATGAAAGAAAATAAAACAACTCCTAAACTCTGCACCTAATCTTTGCCAGTGGTTGCTCCGTATTCTCTGTTACAAGCCCCAAATCATTTTCTCTCCCTTTTATTTACAGCTCAGGTGGCAGTGTCTAACTACTGTTTCCTGAGCAGTCATCACACCAACTCCTGGTGGCCAGGTTTTGGAGTAGTATCTCTGCAACGAAATAAAACTGATCGAAAAAAAAACCACAAAAATGAAACACCACCACATTTTCCTTTTCCTCCGAGGTACATAGAGAAATACAGTTATAGCACAAAACCTCCTTGGATTTCAGTGTAGGGAGTAGTGTGGCTATTGTACATACACACACACACACACACACACACACACACACACACACACACATGCAAATATATACATAATCATAAAATCAAGGTTGAAAAAGATCTCCAAGATCATTGAGTCCAACTTTTGACCAATCACCACCTTCTCAACTAGACCAATGACACTAAAGTGCCACATCCAGTCATTTCTGGAGTACTACCAGAGATAGTGATTCTACTGCTTCCCTGGGCAGCCCATTCCAATGCTTAACCACTGTTTCAGTGAAGAAATTCTTCCTGATGCCCTACCGAAACCTCCCCTGGCACAGCTTGAGGCCATTTCCTCTTGTCCTGTCACTAGTTGCCTGAGATAAGTAGCTGACTCCCTCCTTGCAGCAGCCTACTTTCAGATAGTAGTAGAGATCAGTAATATCTCCCCTGACCCTTCTTTTTCCCAGGCTGAACAACCCTATCCCCGTCAGCTACTGGTTACATGATTTATTCCGTAGACCCTTCATCAGTTTCATTGTCCCTTCTCATGACTTGTGCCAGCCCCTCAATGTTTTTCTTGAAGTGAGGGGCCCAGAACTGGACACAGTACTTGAGGCACAGCCTTACCAGTGCTGAGTACAGGGGGACAATCACTGCCCTGGTCCTGCTGGCTACACTGTTACTGATACAGGCCAGGATGTCATTTGCCTTCTTGGCCACCTGGGCACACTGCTGGCTCATGTTGAGCTGCTGTTGACCAGAACCCCCAGGTCCTTTCCTACTAGGCAGCTTTCCAGTCACTCTGTCCCCATCTTATAGTGATACATGGGGTTGTTGTGACCAAAGCATACATTTTTTTATATATATATATATATACACACACACATATGTGTAGGCATACATGTACATATACATATACATATACATATACATATACATATACATATACATATACATATACATATACATATACATATACATATACATATACATATACATTTCCTATCTCTGTCTCTGTCTCTCTCCCCACTCTGTTTATATATATAATCTTTCCATTAAGAGTACATTTAAATTAAAAAAACATCCCCCGGTTGGGTGCAATAGCTATATAACTTCAAATGTTGTTTTTAGAGGTGGGGACAAAGAAACCTTGTGAAACTGAGTGGCATTTCATATCTTTGGTGAAAGTTGTTGTGTCCATTCAGAGTTCACATGCTTCTTCCTTTCTGTACATACAATTCCAAGAATAGACCATTACCTACTATGTTAAAGCCAAAAATTAAGAATCATAATTGTTGTTCAGAGAAACAAGGCAGATCAACTTGCTGTGAGAGCACTTCCTAGGCACTACTGATGGGAAGGGTGTATTTCACAGCTCTGCTAGTTTGAAAGCAAGTCAGCAGAGGAATTAGCTCCACACAAATATTTTGTAAGAGATTCCAAATCAGAACTACAATTTAATAGGAAAATTACAATAAAGAAGTAGCACAGAAACACGATTTTAAACTGACAAAGTCAGAATACGACCTGATACCAGTTGGTCAGGGTAGTGGTAGCAGTCTGATTAAATGGTGATTGTAGTACTTCTGCAGTGATGGATGTGGTCTTGTCAAAGCGATAATCCTGTAGAAAGGTCTGGTCCTTTTCTGCTCCAGTGGCAGTTATCAAGAGCTCCTGTCCTCTGAGAAGAGTAGCAGTCCTCTGGTAGTATTCCAAAACTCAGATTATTTATATCCAGGAATGCTTGGTTCCTCCCCCAGGGCAGGGCATCTCACAATGGGATGATGTAATTCTGTGAGTCATGCTGAGAGACCTTGATGGCCCATTAGTGGAGATGATCCCGCTGGGTGGCTGCTGCTTCCCCAGGAGGGAGTTATTAGGGCTGAGTCCTGGAGAATATAAAGTACACTGCTCCGCCTATTTAACAGCTTATGTAAATGGTAGTAGAATATGTACTTTTGATTACATTTTACATTGTAACCCAAGAGAACAGATCACAAAGGTCTTCTCTGCAGAGATGTAGATGGATGCACCAGTTGCCTCTAAACTTAAGAAGTTTATATTTCTTACAATTTCTTTCTTTTCTTTTTCTTCTTCATCATCTCTCCTTTATTTAAAAATATGTCAACACTATCTTTTCAAACTTACTTCTAAGTTCCTGCCCAACTTTTTCCTCTAATTTTTCAAGTTGTCTCATTATGAAAATAGGATCCCTGTGTGTAGGAACCTTAATAGCTGATACCTGTCCTGTCTGTCCATAAAAACTGCAAAAACTGACTATGTTTGGGTTCTGTGAAATTCGTCTTTCTGTAGTCCTTGAAGCATTGCATTGTCTACAGTTTTGTGATAAACTTTCAATTTTATTGCTTTTGTTACCCAATTATCTAGTTACTTTAAGTATGTTGTTACTTGCTATCTCACACATAGGCTTCTCAGGGTGCTACTTTTTTGATACAGTGTCTATGTTCAGTAGACCTAGAGTAAGTTTTTTTTTCAATATTAGCCTGTTACAAGTATTAAAAATGTAGTCAGGTGATAATTAATTTATGTGATTCAAGACCAAACCTGTATTATCTCCCAAACATGGATAGATCTTTTGTGTAATATCTAGGAAACCTTGAGGAGGAAATGGGACAATGGAAGTTGTTTGCTATCTGTACAAATAATGAAGTTTTCACCAGGTAGAAGTTGAGTGGATCATTTGCAGTCTGCTTATTTTCTTAAGGAAGAATCAAAACTTGTTTTATCGTTTCATTTTCCTGAACCAAAGCAAGCACTACAAAATGTTTGTAGACCTTTGGCTTCCTGAGACCAAAAGGGTTTGTGTTCTTGCAATGGTGACTCAAACTTTGGGTTTTCTACAGCATATAACTCCAGTGATCAGCTCTGCTTTTTGAATTCTAACTGGATGTTGCAGAAAGATTGAGTTTGGTCTCTTTTGTTTGTTCTTACATAATTAAATGGTTAATGCTGCTCTTATAGCCAAAACACTGCCTTCACCACTGAGCTTGCTGGCTGCCATGTAATATTTGTTCACTACCCTCAAGAGAAAGAATGGCAACATTTCAGTGGTGGTATGTGTCCAGTACTCATAAAATGTCTTTGTTATCTTTCCTGAGAAAATGAGCTATGTGACTGTGCAACAATAATGTTGTGACTGAGTGTTCTCTGTGGTCTCAGTGTCCTCCAAATGAGAGCTGTGCGTGCCAGAGTACTTTGAGAACATTAAAGCCATTGCAGCTGTGTTGCTCTTATCCTGGTACCATGCAAACAAATGTAATCCACTGGCAAGAGAGAGGTATGGTTGTAGTTCAGAATATCTTTCAGAAAAGAGGAATGATAGCCATCATTTTCAGGAGCCTAAACCAGAAAAAGAATGCATATGTAGATTGAAACATTGCAAATAAATACCTAAGGTTCCAAGACTTCCCACTACCAGAACACAATATGTGCATTTGTTGGAAGTCATTAGCATCTCTCGGACCCAAATGCCAATAACAGAGCAAATGTGATTTGCCTAGTCTGAATTCTATCTTTAAGCTGGTGTCACAATGGGAAATGCTGTATTATAACTTACACCAGCCATAGCCATTTCCTTCTGCTTTGGCTAACCCATGAAAGTGACTTATTCTGATAATTGTGAACACGGTACAACTTTCATTCAGATATTTTTGACAGATCAAATATATCAAAGTATGATTGTAAAGCTACTTTTTATTGATTCCAGAAATGATCTTTGATGTTTAGTCTCTGGTTTTCAAACAAAGCAAGAAATATTTCAGAAGTGTTTCTTTCTTTTCTTTGGAGAGGAAATGGAAAGTATGGATTGAGATATGTCTTAAATTAATAGTGTTTACAGCAGTGATATCTTTAGTTACTGTCCTATCCTCTGTTGAGATTTTAGAAGACAGTTTTATCTGGACATACCTGCAGTAGACATTGTGTTCTTTCTCGGTTTTGAGAGTGATAATCAGAGATGAACTTTTGTTGATGGCTGTGTTCATTCTACAACTTTTTTAAAAATAAACTGTATAGTAAAATTTTGCAATAGGTAAAAAAATTTAAACTATTTGGAAGTGTTTGTAAGTTTAAATGTTGGCCAATTCTCTTTTAAATTACACTTATAAGTATACTGGTAACATCTGTCTTGCAAGACAGTATTGTACACTGTTACTATCCTGCAAGATGCAAGAAATTTGTGCTTTCATTAAACTCAGGTTAGCCTAACTCAGCACTGTAAGTTCTTTATAAGTCCAGTCACTGGAATTCTCTTCATTTTTGAAGTACTGTAAATGCTAAGTCCTTAACAAAAGACATTATGTATGCAGAAATGAATCAAAGCCTTGATGAATAAGTTTTGTCTGATGCAACCTAGATAGTACCACATGGTAAAGATATTCCAAGGGTAAATAACAGAACTAACAGCTCTATTCACCACATTACTAAATAGCTCCATTGAAGCTAAGTGAACACCTCCTGGGAGAAAAGTTGCACAAGAACTGGTTAGAGGAACAAATTATTGATGAGTGGAGTGACACTCTAGCATCAGTGACAATGGCAAGGCATGTTGTATAAAAAACCCCCAATATATTGTCTGTACTGGTGTCCTTCTCTGTATGCAGTTAATGCATCTTTTCCATGCATGCTGCTAGTCTGAATTGTGCATCTACTTTGAGGTACCTAGCCTCAGTGACTGTTTTTGGATATTTGGCCTTTCAGATAGGTATAGTGCATTTGGTTAAAATAATAATTTGTTTAATGTTCCCATTAGGTAAGTCTATGAATTGTGAATGCTGAATTTTACGTTATTATTTCAACATTACAAAGTAACTGTCTAATAAAATGTGTGTTTAAAAACTATGCTTGTTTTAGTACTACAACATGTGAAATAAATTTACTTCTAAAATCTATGAAGGACTACAGATCTTCTCCCAATGTACCAGCAGTAATATCTCAAGAAAGCTTAGACAAAGTAGATGAAAGTAACTTGAAAGTTAAGAGCTATTTTGTGTACATTGCTAATTCTTTTGCGCCATAGCAATGTCTATCAGTTGCAATACATTGGGATCAGATACAGATGGTAGGTATCAAATTCCTCCATAGTAGCTAAACAAAGTGTTTGCAGAGGAGAACTTACCTTTGAGCAAGCTGCTGAACGTATCTTTGCCTCAGTTCCCCTGTATATATGTATATATGTGTATATGTGTATGTATATACATGCATATATATATATATATATATGACATTGTGTATATGTGCAAATTGTATATACAGCCACTTTTGGAATGATGATGTTAGACTCACATTATTTTCTTATACTTGTTTCATTGAGCAAATAAGGACCTACATTACAAGAAAGTTAAGAGATTTGCCTCTCAAAAAATCAATGAAAGACTGAAAAATCAAAGCCAGATCTCCTGAGTCCTCATGAACTTACTTTAGTCACAATATCATCCTTCCTCCTAAATGCACATTTTCTCCTTTAGCTATAGACAAGATGCATGGCTGCTCTCCAAACATGCCTCTTCCTCACACGATGACCAAGGATTGACATTTTGACAGTTCTTGGTGGAAAAGCTGATACAAATGTCTGTTCATGACCCCTTTGTACTGTGGCAAGCATCCTTTAATTGGGAGAAAGGACACACTGCACCCTCTTGAAACTAGTGGCTTGCCAGAATTATCCAGGGCTGTGCAAACCCAAGTGCAAAGTGGTTTTACCTGCCTTCTTCGTGGTAGTAAAATGAGATGCACTTAATAACCAGTGATCAATCTCGGCATGGTGAAATACTCCATGCTTCTAATCTCAACAGCACTGCTTTGCAGATGTTGGGTGTGTTGTTCCTCTGCCAGCTGGTGGCATCTTAATGGGGTGAAGTTCCTGGCCCTGCTTTGACCCATGATTATCTGTATATTTTTCTAGCTGTGGTACTGTTTATGTGAAGGGAGAAGTGCCCAAGTAGCACACACCAAAAAAAGGTGACATATAAGTTAATTGTGAATGGCTTGGGACATCCACCTAGATTAGCAATGAGGCAGTAAAAGATTCATTATGTAAATACAGACTATTCATCAGGTATGACTGGACAGTGCTTACAGTAGATAAAGAAATTGTATACCAGAGGAAAGACAGCTTGTGACTAAGGCATTGAACTCAAAGTATATTGTCAAAGCCTAATTCCATGGCAGATTTCTTCAGTGATTCTTACATTTTATTTCTTGCCCCTTTGTCAGTACTTACTTTGCTCTCTTTTCTTTTTACTTGTTGGCTTGTACTGTGGTCAGTAACCTTGTCAATGGAGTAATATTGTTAAAAATCAATACTTCTTATGTGCAGTTCAACACCCAGTATGCACTAGAGAAACTTACCTAAAAACTAAGAAGTGGCAAAACTCTCTAATACAGTTTTGAATTCTGTTTGAATATTGTTGTTCACAAACCTCTCTTCCTAGCTCAGTTATAGCCTTGAAACACTACTGTAATTAAGACATAATGTTGTTTTTGCAGCAGTATGATACTGGTATCATTTTTTTCTTGCTTCTTAACTACTTATATTAATGAGAAGAAGACTTTAAAAGATGCAAAACATAACCATTCTTCTACAATCCACATTTCAATCTATTTCTCTTTTTATTTGATTGAGTGATTAAACCTTATTGGGCATGATAAAAACACTTGAGAAATTTACCGAACAGTGAATAAAAGCAGAGTTACTGCTTGCCCTCTGATCAGCTTTGTTTTTTCCCAACTGCAAATTAAATTTTATTTTGTAATCTCGTTGCTCTTTAAACATATTTATAATTCACATCCTAGAGAGATAGCCAGAGGCTCATACTTCAAGATGTGTTGGGCAACTGCTTAAACTATTGGCGTTTAGGAAAATGTAAGATTTAGTAATTCAGCCTTTGGATATGCAGAAAGTAGCAGCAGGAAAAAAACCCAACAAGATAATTTACTGTGATGATAATTCAACAGTTTGAAATATTTTTTTACTGAGGTTCTCCATTTTTGTGGGTGCTTGAAGAATGCTGTTCTATGTGAGTGTTGTTAGATAGGATTTATCTGGGATTGAAGGGATTTAAATCTGGCGTGGCAGTTAAAGGGAGTTGTGTATGCTAAAGACTTTAGATACCCATATTTGAATATATGACTTGACAGTGTTGTCACGTGGCAAGAAATAACTTCACAATAACAGGTGTAATTTCTCATCTCAGACTAACACAGTTCCTTTATTGTTCAATATTTCCAGAAACATACCTTCTGCTCAGTATATACTGTAGATGGCAGTAAGGTTATGCTACAAAAGGGTACTTGAGTGGGAATAACTAAATAAAAGATGTGTGTAAAAAGCTATGGATGGTTTCAGGTTTTAAAGTGACAAACAATAACCAGTCTTTCTGGAGGTGCTTCAAGAAGTATTAGAGCTACTATAGGTAGGTGATTTAGATTTAAAACCTGAAACCATCCATGGGTTTTACACACGTCCTTTAATTTAGTTTTTCTAGCCCATCTATCCTTTTCTCATTCCTGCATAGTCTTTAGTGGATGATGCCTCTCTTCCCTTGTAACCCTTCAGCTTCCCACAGTTGTCCCTATAAATGCACTCTCCTCTTGCTCTTCTTCTCATGAGTGCCTTCCCCAGGCAGAGGTTTACTGATCAGAGCTTTCTTTGGATGGGGATGTGTGAACTCACACACTGCCTGATGGGGTCACAGTTCTGGAGCTGGGTATTTCTTTGCTCTATACATATATCTGTATGTGTGCATAGGCGTGTGTGTCTGTATATATGGAAAGCAAAATTTGGGAGAAATTAACAATACTAGAGACTCATTGCTCACCAAACAAGTGTTAGCAACCATTGGCCCACACCCATTCTGCAAATGAGATCACACTTAACTCCTGTTAAAGATCACAGCAATGCTATTCTCAATGGGTTTACTCAGTTCTCTTAATGACTTTGCATTAGCCATGGAAAAGGGACCTGGTGTCACTTCAGCCCCAGTGATGAAAGAGCCTGTATATATTCAACTCTATGTTGTATCAACTCTCCTGCTTTGATCCAATTGTCTGCCTTCTTGTTACCCATCACTGTTTGTTAAATTCACTCATTCTCTCCAGCTTGCCACAGGTACTTACCAGCCCTCCCCATATGGTGAATACTGCTAACCTTCTTGCATGAAATGAGTTAATTGTAAGGAGATGGATATGTGGGTTGTGTGATCTTTTGTGAGACAATAACTATGTTTCTTCATGGCAATTACAAAAAAAAATCTGTTTCTGGTGATGGTAGAAATTTTATTACATTAATTGTAAATATGTGTCACTAAAGAACAGTGTCACATAACAAAGCACATCCTTGTCTCTCAAGAATGGGAAATGTATCTAATCCCTGACCACTATTTCTGAACACATTAAAAAAAAAATCTTTAAGGTCCAGTTTCTCTTTTTGTTTGCACTTAAATCCTCTACATAATTTTAAAGTATCCACATAATTTACAGCAAATAAACATAATTCTTCATAGTGGAATCACCTCTAGATGTGGGGTTTCATGCTTCAATAATACTTATTACAGTTTTTAGCTCAGTTTTTATCCCTACCAGAAAGTTATACAACAGCATTCTTTATCCAGAAAAAAGTAGTAAAATACCAAAACCTTCATAACCAACTTTTAAAGACAATTCCTGAAGCAGATGTTCAGAAACAGACATTTTTAAATTAAAATAACAGTGGGAGGGAGTTGAGGGTTTGTTTGTTTGTCCCTCAAGGAAATTAAAAAGACTTTTTATATTTTTGATTATAACTTCAACAGGAAGTTTTATTGTACCAAGGATGGAGTTGCATGAAAGGTGAAAACCTTAAGGATTTAAAACCTGTTTTAAAACTAGAAATTGAACTTCTCTTCTTAATCTTAGGAAGCAAAGTCCTGTGGCAGTTTTCTAATGCACATAATATGTAGGTTCTGTTACAAAAACTGATAATACAAAAAAAGCCACCCACTTTTTCATAACATCTGCTCCCTGAGCATATATAAGTGTTAGCAGTAGAGTCCTGTGAATAAATAAGTATCCATGGTTAATCCAGCTAGAGCAGATCAGAGTAGCTGTTACACTTTTTTATTATTATTATTATCATCATCATCATCATCATCATCATCATCATCATCATCATCATCATCATCATCATCATCATCATCATCATCATCATCATCATCATCATCATCATCATCATCATCATCATCAACATCATCAATATAATATTTCACTTCCATTTTAGACTGAAAATCTAGAGAAACTTCTGCTATTTGCTTGCAGTCTCCACTGAGTTGAATTCTGTTGGCATCACTGGTGAACTTCCACTGTGATTTTATGATGGTACAGTCTTGAGGATGTCTTCTCAAAATAAATTCTTTGCACTGGTATAGCTTGTGGGTCCAAGTACAAAACTTACTAATAATGATATTTTTCTGCTAAAGAAGGAATTTGGTCTCAGTTCTAGACTAGGTTTGAAGAATTGGGAACTAGAGAAAGTCCTCTCCAATTCTCTCTTCCTGAATCCTTTCATGCAGTGTTCTGAAAGAGTCTAGGGTGTGAGGGAGAAGTGGCCCTCCAAAATTCAAAAGAGTCACTTCTGTGAGTTGATTTTCAGAACAGAACCACCATTATCCATGCATTTGCATGTACATTGCAACAGGTAAAGCTTTGTTTATGGTACACGGGAAAGGTACTATGTTCACAGTCTGTGTACAAGAATGACTGAACAAATTACTTTTAAGGTCTAATTCCAGTTATTCAGAGGGGCATCTAGGTCATGGGATTTTGTAACATTGAGATTGTGGGCATTTATATGTATGTCTACCTACTGTGCATTTATAAAGTAGTTGCAGGTGTTATGGTTTAGGAATGGTATTCTCTAATTTAGTGCTCCCTCTAAAACCATGAGCCTTTCACTCCTCCCTGCTCCTACCTGCTCCCCTGTGGTGGGCTGGAGAGGAGTGGAAGCACAAAAGGTAAAGATCGCAGGCTGAGATACTTTACTGGAAACAGAAATGAAGTAAGAAAACAAACAGTAACAGCAACAGTACTAATAACAAAATCGTACAAAAGAGAGAGAGTGATTCACATGCAAAAACCTCACTGAGCCCAACCTGGCCCAACCACAGCCATGCTACCCCAACCATTCCCTCCAGCTTGGAACCAACAAACCCCATCAATCCCTCTGCCCCACCTACTGAACTGGAAGGAAATTCTCTCCCCCAGAGAGACTCTCTTCCCTCCACCCTCAGCAATGACATGAGGTGGTATAGAATAATCTCTGCATTTTAGCCATGCCAGCTCTGGCTGCTACAAAAATTAACCCTGTCCTTACTGGAACTGGGATATTATCCACCCCTTATTCTATACCATGAATGTTATGCCCAGATCCTACACCTTCTAACTCTATACATAAATATATANTGCTTCAATAATACTTATTACAGTTTTTAGCTCAGTTTTTATCCCTACCAGAAAGTTATACAACAGCATTCTTTATCCAGAAAAAAGTAGTAAAATACCAAAACCTTCATAACCAACTTTTAAAGACAATTCCTGAAGCAGATGTTCAGAAACAGACATTTTTAAATTAAAATAACAGTGGGAGGGAGTTGAGGGTTTGTTTGTTTGTCCCTCAAGGAAATTAAAAAGACTTTTTATATTTTTGATTATAACTTCAACAGGAAGTTTTATTGTACCAAGGATGGAGTTGCATGAAAGGTGAAAACCTTAAGGATTTAAAACCTGTTTTAAAACTAGAAATTGAACTTCTCTTCTTAATCTTAGGAAGCAAAGTCCTGTGGCAGTTTTCTAATGCACATAATATGTAGGTTCTGTTACAAAAACTGATAATACAAAAAAAGCCACCCACTTTTTCATAACATCTGCTCCCTGAGCATATATAAGTGTTAGCAGTAGAGTCCTGTGAATAAATAAGTATCCATGGTTAATCCAGCTAGAGCAGATCAGAGTAGCTGTTACACTTTTTTATTATTATTATTATCATCATCATCATCATCATCATCATAATCATCATCATCATCATCATCATCATCAACATCATCAATATAATATTTCACTTCCATTTTAGACTGAAAATCTAGAGAAACTTCTGCTATTTGCTTGCAGTCTCCACTGAGTTGAATTCTGTTGGCATCACTGGTGAACTTCCACTGTGATTTTATGATGGTACAGTCTTGAGGATGTCTTCTCAAAATAAATTCTTTGCACTGGTATAGCTTGTGGGTCCAAGTACAAAACTTACTAATAATGATATTTTTCTGCTAAAGAAGGAATTTGGTCTCAGTTCTAGACTAGGTTTGAAGAATTGGGAACTAGAGAAAGTCCTCTCCAATTCTCTCTTCCTGAATCCTTTCATGCAGTGTTCTGAAAGAGTCTAGGGTGTGAGGGAGAAGTGGCCCTCCAAAATTCAAAAGAGTCACTTCTGTGAGTTGATTTTCAGAACAGAACCACCATTATCCATGCATTTGCATGTACATTGCAACAGGTAAAGCTTTGTTTATGGTACACGGGAAAGGTACTATGTTCACAGTCTGTGTACAAGAATGACTGAACAAATTACTTTTAAGGTCTAATTCCAGTTATTCAGAGGGGCATCTAGGTCATGGGATTTTGTAACATTGAGATTGTGGGCATTTATATGTATGTCTACCTACTGTGCATTTATAAAGTAGTTGCAGGTGTTATGGTTTAGGAATGGTATTCTCTAATTTAGTGCTCCCTCTAAAACCATGAGCCTTTCACTCCTCCCTGCTCCTACCTGCTCCCCTGTGGTGGGCTGGAGAGGAGTGGAAGCACAAAAGGTAAAGATCGCAGGCTGAGATACTTTACTGGAAACAGAAATGAAGTAAGAAAACAAACAGTAACAGCAACAGTACTAATAACAAAATCGTACAAAAGAGAGAGAGTGATTCACATGCAAAAACCTCACTGAGCCCAACCTGGCCCAACCACAGCCATGCTACCCCAACCATTCCCTCCAGCTTGGAACCAACAAACCCCATCAATCCCTCTGCCCCACCTACTGAACTGGAAGGAAATTCTCTCCCCCAGAGAGACTCTCTTCCCTCCACCCTCAGCAATGACATGAGGTGGTATAGAATAATCTCTGCATTTTAGCCATGCCAGCTCTGGCTGCTACAAAAATTAACCCTGTCCTTACTGGAACTGGGATATTATCCACCCCTTATTCTA
>VZRX01019227.1:3590-39286 GCA_013398075.1 Notiomystis cincta | reverse complement strand
TTTTTTATTGACTTAGCACCAAGAAAACAGTGATTTTCTTCTGACAAGAAAACAGTCTTTGGGTTTTGTTAAAGGGATAGCAAGGAAATAAATACTTGAGATGTGTTAATTGGTTGTGCCAGATGTCTATTGACTGAACAATTAGGATGTTATTTCAAGACAATGCTTGTATGAGATGGTTTTGGGCTGGATTGGTCTGTCCAAACTGTTTCCTGAATAAGGGAAGCAGAAATGTTGAAACAGTGGAAGACAGAGCCCTGTAAACCCCTGTATGCCTGTTAAGTGTATGCATGAATGTCCCTCACCTCATTTTGCTACTGATTTACTTATTGCAAGAGGCTGTGAGTACAAGAGAGATAACAAGGCCCTGGAATGTAAGAACAGTTCTTTAATCTTGCTAATCAAAGGTTATTAGTGATGCCTTCTGCTTTCTGCATATGGTTCTTTGCAATAATTTTAGTAGAGCAAAACCCACAACTGTATCTAGGTCTTACCTCTTCAAGCTAATCTGTCAGCAAAGGTATCTCATAATTTAATATTACTTTAGTCTGTTCTAGTATCTAGGTTTATTTCTTCAAGGCTGGGAACTAATTACATTCATGTTTAACCTTAGCCTAAGCAACTCTCTCTGATAGGCCTTGAAAGTGCTAAATTCCAGAGAGTGATCTTTACTTTTTCCAGCAGTTTCGATACAAACTGCTTCTGAGGAATTTTGACTACTGCTTTCCTGTTAAATTTAAAATCATGCTGCGAGCAGAAGTGTAAAAAATTGAGTAAGTATAAAATATTTAGCCAACTCAATGTTGCACAATGTAGTGAAACAGTGGAATCTGAACAAACAAATGGGATCTTTCCTAGGCCCTGCTGCAGGCCATTGGACACCATTCCTTTGTCCCAGAAATTACTCACGTTTCTTTATGTGGCAGCTGTGGCAACCTGGAGAATGTTGTAAGTAATCTACCACTAGAATAATTGGAGTGTGTTACTAACTTACTCTTGTCTCTGCTCCTTGTAGGATTTGAGTGCCAGGTGTTTGCTGCTTCCATTCCAGCGGCAGAAGTGCTCTCCAATCTCCTGTTTGCCCCCAAGTCTGAATGAGGGTAGGGGCACTTTCCTTTCATCTCCCTGAGGGAATTGCTGCTCAGGGTGGCATGCTCAGGAAAATGCCACACACTGTGGTTCAGCATTCTTGAGTGGCTCTGAAGGGCCTTACCACTTGTGGCACTTTCTAGAAGTGAAGCAGGGTTTATCGGCAGCACTGTGGTCATGCCCTGCTGTATCATGTAGGAGAATTTGACAGGTCTGCTGGGCAATTTCACTGTTAGTTACCTGTGATGATACCATCATTATTCACCTCTAAGCAACCCCTGCACTTTCCCAACATGCCTTATACCTATTTCACAGGTAGGAAATACAGACGTGCTGTTTCACAGCCAGGGAAGTTGGACTACAGGGACCTCTCGGGTCCGTGTCCTCAGGTGGCCTTGGTCACCCGAGTTTCCAGCCCCTGTAGCTTGTCCATGCTCAGGTCACAGATTCACTAGCCCCTCCAAGGCTAGATTTCACCTGCAAAACTAGGAGGTGCCAGAGTTATTTTGGACTGTGGTTGAATTCTCAGGTACTGCCGAATGCCAACAGCTGAGGTGTGACTGTGAGGAAACACTTGCAGGGTGGATGACTTGTTTTCCCTCACCTGTGACCCTGGCCATACCAGGAAGGCCACTTGAAACTCTGAGAAACTAAAATATGCTAAATGCTGTTTTGTCAGATAGAAATCTCTCTCCCAAGCAGAGATTACCTAGAGAGTGAGCTGCTCCAGGCAAATTAACATTATAGAAATAATAAACCAAGTTTAAACCTGTTTCTATCTATCTGGCAAGTGCTTTCACGCTAATAATGGAAAGGGCAGCAGTATTATGTAGTAATGGCCTCCTTTCCATTGCTCTGTGCAAGTGCACTTCATTAAAAGGCAACCTTTCTCCTGTCCCTAAATAGTAAACTATAGCAGTAGCTATATAAAAGCACTTCAATATTTTATAGCAGCTAAGGCTGCCTGCTAACTATAATTACAGTCAATACTTGGACTGAAGAGAAATTACTTCATTTTCTTAATGTTTTATACATGGAAAAACAATCAGGCTTTTCCTGTATTTCTAATAGCATTGAATGGCTCCAGATGAGTGTTCTTTTCCAAATTATTCCCAGGCCCTGGAAAAGGTAGCTCTGAGGTAAAACCTTCTCACAACTAAATGGGAGTCCTTGTTACGGCCTATTTCTGCAAGCCTCAATCCCGAGTCCCATTTAGTCTGAGGACCCCTAGTTCCAAATTCATAAACATTAAACCTTGATTAAGCTCTGCCTGGAAATCAAAGAGCCTGGGAGCTCTCTGTGGCCTGTGTGTTGTGCTGCTGTTTGGTACTGAAAGGACAAGTAAGTGAGGGGTGCAGAGAATTTTCTGGTTGATGCCGCTTGGATGAGAGCAGTTGAAACAAAGGCACCATGAACTCCAGCTGTCACACTTTCTTAGTTCTGTCCCCAAAAGCCCTACCAGAAATCTAGAAAATAATATCATCCTCAGGCCCTTGCCAAGCAAATCTAGTACTTGATTTTACTGGAAATTCACAACCTACTAAAAGCAGCACTTGTTTTGTCACAAACTAGATGCTTTTGGCTGGCTGCTACAGAGAAACTACATCTGCAGATGACTGTCTTCTGTTGATGTCCCTGTCATCTCTCTCCTGAAGGCAGGTAGATATATGTCTCTGTGCTTAAGTTTGTTTCCAGCTGATGTATCTGCAGTTTGGGCTGTGGAATCCAAGGAAGTGAGGTATGGATATGGACACACCGATACATCGGGCACAACTGGCTGGAAAGTGTGGCATCTTCTACAGTCTATGGGCTGACTGCTCAGGATCAGGGCCATGAGCCTGGCCATGACCATGACACTTGCACTGAAAAGAGAGGTTTGTAAAGAGATATTATGCCAAAATGCACAAGACTTGCCTTCAGGACAGTCACCCATTTGTTTGTTCATTGCTGCGATTACTGTGTGCCTGTGACACTAATTGGGTAGTCCAGTGAGTAGGGATGATTTATGCACAGAAGATGCTCTAACAGCAAGGATTGCCAAAATACTTTCAGCACTGCTGTATCCTTGCTAGGAGTCTAATTTGGTTAACGTGGCTGAGCACATTCCAGAGCGGAAATTTCCTGGGTATGTTATCACTGTGCTGGAATTAAAATACAGTTGATATAAAACCTTTCATTGTAAGCAAAGAAAAGATGTTGACCTGAGAAAGAAATTATTTCACTGTCTTGCCAGAAATACTCACCCCAGTTAAGACTGTCATATATTAGTATGTGAAAGTTGATGGAGTTGATGCCCTGACACTGGTGACTGTGGACCCCTTATTTGTGTGGTCTGTCAGGACTGTGGCCAATTGCTGCAGCTGGAACAGGAAGCAATACCAGTGCAGAAACTTCCTCAAAGTCACTGTGATTTGCAGAATTTCAGGTTTCATCCTGAAAGTCTTCCCACTTGCCACCTCCTCATTACAGTTACTGTGTCAAAGAATCAGTTATCTGAAAAACTCTGTGTTTCCTTTGTGGTTTGGCTGGTTGTTGCATCCAGGTTCCCCTTTTCATTCCTTACTTCCCAGAAAATGCCAAGCAAAAGTAAATTTTATGTCCATACAAGTAGGTGTTGAGGAGCCCCTTCCAGAGAAAAAGCCATGTCTGTGAGTAAAATCAGCCCTTCTTCAGTATCATTACAAAAATTTGAGAAGGGGATTCAAGTATTATTTTGAAATTGAAAAAAACTAGAATTTTCTTTCAGTTATTTGAGGAAAAAAAAAAACCACTTTAAGCAAGTGTTCCTTTAGTATTTTTTTCCTTGTTCTTGGAAGTGTTTTTATACAAATGTGAAAATTAATTAGGATGCAGAATGTAGGATCTTGTTTATATGAACATATTTGTTGAAAGTTTAGGAGGGCTGAATATTGCAGTAATTGATGTGTGCTTATATTTCAGTTTCTCGTGGATGCCATCTGGTTCTGTTAAGTTGCTCTGTTGTTTTATACCTTGTGTTATGCTGGTTTATTGTTCTTTCTTATGATTTTGTTATTACTGTTCTTGGGAGGGGGAGGGAGTGGGAGAGAAGGAGGTGTGGACAAGTTGGAGGAAGGATGAAATATCTGTGAAAGGACGAGCACAGGACTGGTTTTGATTAATTTAATTTGTATACATGCCTTACATTAGGGACTGGCAGCATGTGATTAGAAGGATGGATACATCTCACCCAGATTTTTGAACATAGTTGGCTAATGTTAAGAATGTCAGAGAACATTTGTTGAGCTGTTAGTGAAAAATATGCATCTTTTTATCCCCTGCAAAACATGGACCACATTTTCATAGCTGCAAGTAGCCCATGTGGTACGTTACTTTAATTCTTCCTGAAAAGACCATGTCTGGATAATGCCACTGCTCTGCTGAGTGTGCTCCATGCTCATGCTCCCCATCCCTCAGCAAGCCCCATGTTCATGGGTAGAGATGTTTTTTTTCCTTTTCTCCTATATCCTGGTGAAAAAGAAGGAGTAACCAACTGCCTGGATCCCAGATTGAGTGGCTGCAGATCTTCTGTGCCCTAGGTGTTAATTCTTCCATCTGGAAGGCTCGGTTCCCTTCCTGCTGTGTAGGAATTCTTTCTTCATGAGACTGACCTCATTTAGTCCAGCAATGACCCGGCTGCCCCTGGGCAACGCTGCCTTTGGACATGGTGATCTGGATCCTGTTTCCATGCCGCTCCTTTGCTGACTGCCCCCATTCCTTCCCTGGCTTCCAGCCTAGGACTCTCTGTCAGAGTGGGTTTCATCTCTTTGATCACAGATTTCCCCCTCCAGCCCTCAGGTCTTTACTAGCCCTGCTTTTGGGCTATCTGCTCTCATCTCATTCCATGTAGGCAGCAGCAGATCTATTGCAAAGCTGGATTCTGTTCCAAAGCCATGCACTTCTCTCTCCATGGTGGCCTCAGGGACAGCTGTCTGATGCAGGGACAGCCAGGGCTGCTCCAGGGCTGGCTGTGCTAAATGGCCAGACACCACACGTGCTGATGGGCTGAGAGGCTGCCACCTCCATGGGGAGAGGAAATCTTTTCTTTGTGGATGAGAAGGAAAAAGGTTTTCAGTCAAGAGATTAAGATGCCATAGGAGGCTTGTATGCATAACATAGCAAACCCTATGTTTTAGAGGGCTGTATATTGCTTTGGAGAGACAGAAATTATCTGGTAGAGTTTAAAATCTCTATTTTTATGACACTTCTTGGATATTAGAGCCCTTTTACTGCCCACACATTTGTATATTAAGAGGGTTTTTGACTAGAAATGGGCAAAGCTTTGGGAGAAAACTAAGGTGGAAAAAGTATAAATTCTGCCCTTAGCTGAGCTGGTTGGGAATGGTTCAACATTCCTTGAGGGATGGAAACTGTGACCAATTTTAAAAGCCAGTATTTCCCACATATTTCTGCTTTGCCAAAAGGAAAATAATGTAGATAATAGGAGTAAAGCAATAATAACATTATTTTCTCTGGGCTTATTCCGCAAACAGGATAGAAGGATGTAACATGGACAACCTCCTCGACTTAAAACAAAATTGATTTTTAGAACACTGTAGTGATCTCAAGAATAGAAGTTCTTTTTTTGGTATGGTTTGGTTAAGTTTGGTTTGTTTTATTCCCAAGACAGAGGAGCAGGAAGGAAATTACTGAAGAGACAAACAACACTTTCCTCCCATAATTGATGCTGAGTCATTTCTCTGTTGGATGATGAGGCAGAAACTCAATTATGGCGGAAGACAGACTCTGATGAGGTTCATCTGGCAACAAAACTTTCATATTTGGAAAGCAAAGGTCCAAGTACAGATTGGACTGGGAAATGGATTTTAAATCAGGTCTTTCCATCCAGGTGTTCCCTGTGTCTCATTTATGATTCATGTGGTAATTTACCAGTGTTCTGCTTGGGGTGAAACAAATATTCCTTCTCTGCTCATCCTTGGTTGGTTGGTTGGCTGGTTGGTTGTCTTCAAAGTGTCCTGCCAAACGTAGGAACTGTGGTGTGTGCTCAGCTGCCCAGGCAGCACTACTCTGGTGTAGGAGAGAGCTCAGCAACTTGGACAGCGCTGTCTTCAGTGTTAACTTGTCCCTGTGTTGGCTGCAAAGGCTTTGGAATCATCTCTACTGTGTCCTAGAGCAGCTAAGGGAATGACTCTTGTAACTGCTTCTTGCATTCCTTAAATAAATATCTTCCCAAGAGTGTTCTGGGTGGAGAGCTTTGCCTCAGTATCTTATCCTGCACTTAGCCCTGCCTGTTAAATGAGACACTGGTCTCCATATTTCAGCTTTCTGAAACATTTCTCTTAGTCCTTGAGAAAAAACTAAGGAGATCAAAAAACAGACATTTTGGTCAACGTGCAGGGTTTAAGATGTACTTTGCATGACAGTGTTATTGGTTTTCAGCTACGATTTCTCTGCTCAGCTTTTGCCAAATGTTCAAGATCTTTGTTTAGTTGCTTTGATTAAAAAAGTCTATCTGTAATTGCTTTGCTGGATCAATACTCTGATGGCTTTTATCTTTCTTACAGTGATAATTTTCTGTATTCCTGACCCTCAGGGTACCTGAAACACATGGGAGATGCTGCTCTACCTTGTCCAAAATGCTTTTCTGGTGGAGGTGTCCCTGTGACAGGGTGGTCTGCTGGGAATAAATTCACAGATGTTCTCATGGCAGAGGGCTGGGGCACAAAGGAATGATGAATCAAAGCTCTTGGACACTGACTCAACAATAAGGTCCATTTATTTGCAGTACTGCACAACCTCATCCATGGTGCCACAAATGACGTCCCCAAAAAGCTGTATTTGAGTTCTATCATCTTTAGGGCATTCACTTCTTTCTCAAATGTTTATCACCCTCTCTTCAAGGAGATAGAGATTGCACTGGATTAAAGGATTGCACTGGTTTTAAAACAAATAAGTGAAACATTCTGATTTTTTACTTTTTCTGGGTGAGTTAGTAAAGGAAGTAGGGAAAATGCACATCTCTGAGTGTGAGTAGATGGGAGCTGTGATGTCAACCCCATCCTTGGAGTGGGTGAAGATGGTATATGATGTCTGGAAAACTTCTCATCCCATGCCCTGCTGCTAACAGCTCACTCTACACAGGAGGCCCAGGAGTGGGAGGAAACGGCAAATCTTCTAGTGGAAAGCATCTCCTCACTCCCAGAACAGATTGAGCTCATTTTGGTAACACCTGCCACAGCCAAATAAAACCTACTGGAGCAGCACAGCCACTGCCGGAGCACGCGCTGTGTTCCAGCTCTTGGAAAGCAGCCACTGTCCAGAGCAAAGAAACTTTGTGCCCTGCAGACTTTGCTCCCTGAAGGGGTTGGCACAGCCAAAGGAATGTGCCAGGCAGAGGTGCTCCTAGGATTTAAATGAGCCTGGATGGAGGAGCCATCTTGCTCAGCACTTGTGAAAGGCCCCCTGGAATCTGCCCCCTCTGCAAAGCATCATGTGCTGCCTCCTGACTCTGTCTGCCCTGAAATTAGGAGGGCTCACACCTTTACATTTTAGGGACCTTGTAGCTATTTAAGTCTCTATTGTCTGCGTAAAATAAACTGTGGGGTTTGTTTTCTTTAAAAAAAAAAAGAAACTATTCATCTAGACATCTTCACCACTTAACATTTTTTTTGTTTTGTAACTATTGGAAACACTGACATGGTCGTACCGCAATCAGCTGATTTTTTCCATTGCTTTTGAGACAAATATGAGCCAATTAAGCAGCCTCCCTTTTGGTCATGACATTACTATTTTACAGCATGGACCTCTTTCTGGTACTTAGGATATGCTATTTCTAGTGAAATATGTTAAGCTCAGAACATATTTTTTTATCAGACAGACCTTGAAATTAGTAAAATAATTGGGCAGGTGTGCTCAGTTTTTGACAGCAAAACATCCTGGTCTGAATCACCAAGAAACAGAGATGCTACAGAAAGACATTTAAGACTCTATATTCTTTTCTTGTAACAATGATGTGTGATATTTTTTGAGCTATTCTTCAAAGTTTTTCTCTTCTTTTCTCCCTTCTTTCTCCCTCAAGAGATCTTTCCAATAGTCTAGCTACCACTAAAGAATTTCTTAATTTTTTTGAATATATCATTCAAAGAAGACCAAGGAAGATTTCCACAGATGTTGTATTCACTTGCAATCATGTATCAATTCTTCTGATAGAAAAGACCTGTCTGCAAAAAATTCCTTGTGCCCATAAATAAATAAATAATAACTAAATAAATAGAACCCCAATATTTTGTTTTCCCATCGCTTGGACTATTTATCCTTTTGGCTATTCTGTGAAAAATTAACAAGGCATTCAGTTGGATGCATGGGGTACATTCTAAACTCTAGGAGAATTATTTGTTTAGGGTTCTCTCCCTTCCAGCCTGTTTAGGACACAGTCACTATTGGTGTCCCTGAGTCTTGTTTGAAAATTACCTTGGGTGTTTAGAGAAGCTGTAGCACACTTGGTGAGGCACTGGGTTGTCTAGTCCAGGCAGGTTTCAAGACCTTGTTGGACAGATCCATGACAGACCTGATCCAGGCAATGGTCCTGCTCCAAAGGCAAGGCAGGTCTGGAGCACCAGGCCTCCAGATGTCCCTTCCAAGCCAGAGACAAGGAAAAAGCTCTGTGGGAATCTAAAGGTGGATGTCAGCATCAGACTGGGTGATTGTTCCCTGCCCTTATCAGGTATACATTGGAAAACAGGCTGGAAAGGGTTATTCTCTGTCACCCTGACCATCTAAAGCCCAAAAAGGTGTTTGACAACACCTATAGGCCCAAATGCTGAATCCACCTTAGACAGGCTATCCAAACATGTTTTATTTTGGAAACTACAGTTCAACAGTGAATCAAAATGGTAAAAATTGGGGGGTTGTCAGTAATTAATGGTTTCTGGGTGAGACAGTTTTCCTTTTGAGTTAGGCTGAGCTCTTTTCTGTACTGTTCATGCCTGGACTGTCTAGGCTGCACTTTCTGATCTATGGCTCATACAGTAGCACACGCTCTGCAGCAGCCATGAGAGACAATGGCTGGGTGAAATCCATGGCAGTTCTGGCCTGATGAGCTTTACACTTTACACATTACTGCAGTTAGGAAATATACACAAAAGCTGAATCCTGGTGAAGAAAAGGTGCCAGAATACACACCGATATTTTTGCCTTGCAGCTTCTCAGACTTTCTCACTAGGAGAATGACTTGTCCTTACTTTTTTGGTTTTTTTCTCCCTGATGGATTTCTTTCCTTTTTTTTTTTTTTTGGTTGTTTGCCTGAATGGATGGAAATCTCTGTGGCTTATTTTAGGTATACATTTAGCCTCCCTGGGATACTCTTTCAATAACTCACAGATCAGCAGTAGGGCACAGGTGTGTGTGTGGGAGAACTGACAGCAGGGAAGCTAAAATCTGTAACCTCTTTTCTGACATCTTTTTTTTTCTACAGTTTATGGTTGGGAATCAAGAATATTTTAAAATGTCTTAAAATAATAATATAGCCTAAGCAAGAACTGAGTAGGTGGGGATTCAATTTTTCCAATGCCAGTTACTAAAATAAAACAGATTAAGGATTTGTCAGAAAAATGTCAGCTTTTCTATGTTTTCCTCTTAGTGCATTAAAAAAAATGGTAGATGTGGAAGCAAGATTCTCTATTCAGGAACTTTAGGGAGTTTAACTACAGCAAATGTCAAGTCCTGCAGCTCAAACCCAGACACCAGCAGGACAAACTGGGGAAAACAGATCAGAAAGAAATTTTGCAGGAGAGATGAGGGCTCTGGTGCCCACACTGTGCACTATCAAGGCCACATCTGAATGCTGTGCTGAGGCACTGGATCAAGTCTAGTGGAATCTAGCAGAGGCCATTGAAATGGTCAGGGCTAGGGCACCCAGGGTGCTGGGAGAGGCAGAGGGAGTTTGTTCAGCCTGGGAAGGGTACAGAGGAAACAGACTCTTTTTTGAAGGCACAAGAACAGGAAGCCATGGACACACTTTGAAACCATGAGGAGCTCCAACAAGATATTAGACAGTCTTGGGTTGCCCTTATTCCAGCCACAGTGGAGGTGTACTGAACAATCTATGAACAGCAAATGAAAATTTGAACTCCTGGTTCGGCACAGGCTCCTCCAAAGAGTTTGAGCTGCCTTGAGCAAATGCCTCAGTCTCTGTGTTTTGAGATCCTGTTTCAGGAGTGGGTTGGTAAAGCAGCACAGTTGTGTCTGCCTTTTCTTAGGCTTCCATATGACAGTGAGTTGAGACGCAAGTGACAGGAAGATGAGCGTCTCTTCTGGCTCAGCAGTAGTTGGATATTCTTCTAAAATGCACAATTAAGGTTTGTGTCCAGTCACATATCCAACACATCTTGCAGCAACCTCCTGAAGAACATTTACAGTTTCCCCTCCTCTCACATTGATCAGGAGTGCTTTTGACAGTCCAATATCAAGGTGATCAAAGGATATTGCTTCTTGTTGTCTTTTGGTCTGTCACTGACGTCAATTGGGTTCAGGATTGACACTTCCCAGGTAAATTGTGTGTGATATTAGTCCTCAGTGGGAGCTGAGGGGCCTGATGTTATTGAAACCTCTCCATGGACCTGACTTCTGGCACTAAAAAAAAACTTTGGAATTTGAATGAGCTCTATTTCAATCAATGTAAATTAGAGAAAAACCTTATTTCTGATTTCCGAACTGTGCGCAAGAGGAATGAGAATAGCAATTAATACTTTAATAACTGATGTTTGCAGAGCAGTAACATTCCTGTCACATTTTTATGCTTTGTAAATTTTGAAAAGTAGAGGGATGCCAGTATTCAGACCCAGCCTCCTGGCAAACAGAGAAAAAGTTGAAAAGCAAACCCTGTAGCTCAGGCCAATTTTACAAAATTACAAATTAAAGCTTTCTGTAAAATTAATAACTGCTACTTCATGCCAGGAACTCAGAGGAGTTGGATCTTGGCTTGATGGGAAGGTAGCTTTTAAGGATTATCCTCATGTGGGGAGACACACAGCCAAATGGCTGGATATCAGAGCTAAGTAAGGAAGTCCGCTCACATTTACTGTGGGTTTGCATGTATACACAGGACAGCTTCTCTGCAAGTCAGCTGATGGCTGGAAACTCACATTGCTGCTACAACCTGACTGTGGAGCCAGCCCTGATAGCGTGAGCTCAGGGAAAACCCACCTATAGGTACCAGGAGAGGTGAGGTACTGGCAGCATCTGCTGTGCCCTACAGCTCCTGTCCCTGCCCTCTACCCACACTTAACAGTGCCTTCAAGAAACACAAAAATAAGACTTCCATTTTGCCACTTTAAATATTGTTAGGGAAGGAAATATTAGTACTGTGTCAATGTCTATACATGTATTGAATTATTTGGCCCTATTCATGTAAGCAAATATGTGTGTTGACTGTGACACTGCATTTTCAACAGCAGCAATGACAGATTCTTGTTTGGGGAGAATTGATTCTGTACGAGCATTTCTGAGGAGCACATATACAGAGCTCTGCAGACGGATGCACAGTAACTCTCATGGAACAGAACTGCACAACTTCCTTGCAGAAGTTTCGTTTGGTCTGTTGCTTTTAGGACATGCAAGAAGATCTCCATTTGGCTCTGTTCTCAAAAAGTGTACTTTGTCAGGGAGTTTCTGTGAGTACCTTAATACCTTCATGAATCAATGATTTCCATGGAATTCTTTTATTCTCTTTATGCTCTTGGGTATTAATATTATTATTATAATCACCAACAAAATACCATTTCTTTTACCTTCCTTCTTCCCTCCCGTTCCAGTTTATTTTCCATTTACTCTTCCCTTCTGCATTGGTGTCTTGGGGTGATTCTGTGACAATCCTGTATTCCCAATCACTTACTGCAAGCTTTTTGCACCTTTAAACTGCAGCCAGGAGGACTCTTCAAAGTGGCTCACTTGACCTTGCAGCCAGAATGTTTACAGATTTTTACCCAGTTGGAGACTTTTTTTTCCCTCTGCTATAGTGGAGGAGGGAGGATTTGCTCTCAACCTTTCGGCTTTCAGCTGGAGAGGGACTGAGATCTGCCTCAGTGGCTTCTATTCCTTTTTGGACTGTTTTTGGCTTGCTTCTTCATCCGAGACCAGCTCACCATCTCCGGGACTCTTGTTTGGGACTTTACACCCCCTCTACCCAGTGGGGCCCAGCTCTGCTTAGGCCTTGAGACTAGGAGATACGTGAGAGAACTGTGGGAAACCCACCAACCTCTACCTCTGGGATGGGAGGGGGGTTCAGTGTCCTTTTCTGCCTTGTGCCTGGGGGAGAGGGGAGCTCTCTTTGTTAAATAAATACGGGGTTTTTCACTTTCATTGGAGAAATTCTTTTCCTGAACCTGTGGGGGAGGAGCTATCGGGACCTGCTTGCCTAGCTGGCAGGAGAGAAAGAGAGAGACGCTCTTTTTGAGTTGTTTCCTCCTGGATTTGTGTCCAAACCAGCACAACTAGTAAAAGAAAGAGAATGAAACACCCCTGCCTTGTGAACTCTCTTCCAAAAATCTGCCAGTTATTATGGTTTGAACTGGTGGTTTTCCATTATCTGTATCCTGCCTTTATTTCTTTTTACATGGTAAATATTTGTTGTGAGCGAATTGAGACAAGGGTTTCAAAAGTGATAGGTCCTAGTCTGCGGTTCAGTAACACACAAAAAATGTTCAGGGCCTGTGAAGCTGGGATTCAGGGCCAGTAAGAGAATTCCCTCTGCATAGAGAGTTGAAAACACCATATGTTAACCTCACTGTATTTGTCATCATGTTTATTTCTCTGGATTTCTTTTTCAGCAACCAAAAAGGCTTTTAGAGGAGAGATTTAGATTAGATGATAGGGAGAAGTTCTTTGCTCAAAGTGAGTCACTGGCACAGGTTGCCCAGAGGAGCTGTGGATTCCCAATCCCTGGAAGTGTTCAGGACCAGGTGGATGGGGCTTTGAGCAATCTGATCTAGTGGAAGGTGTCCCTGCCCATGGCAGGGATTTGGAACTGGATGATCTTTAAGGTCCAACCCAAGCCATTCTATGATTCTATGACTCTATGATTCTATGACGATTCTATGATTCTAAGCAATTGAATTATAGGGAAATGGTGAGCTCATTTATCTAATCAATTTAACAAAGCATATCCCACTGCACGTGATTTCTGTAATAAAGAAAAGCAGGGAAAACATGGCAAAGAACAGTTAAGACCAATGCACACACGTGCATTCTGTAATGCTGGGTCAAAACTAGAGATCCATCATTTGGAAGGGGATTAAGGGAAAACTCCAACTAGTCTGCAACCCCTGGAGCAAGTTTTATATGCAATGGAAACAGCTTCTTCACTATACGTGGCACAAAATGGGATCAGTGGCCTGCAGGTATAATAAGGCAGGGAAATGACAGAAGAAAAGTGGGTGACCTGGATATCTGGAGGGAATTGAACAAAATCATGGGCCACAGAGAAGTTAAGCAAGCTGAAGCACGACTGTCATTTTCATTAGATCCTCGTTCCTGCAAAACAACAGTGGTGTCATTAAAATTTTTGAAAATCAGTTTTAAATATGAGGAAAATGCCTTGTCTTTCCTCAAGGTCTGCAAGTTTGCTTTTAAGATGAAGGAAAAGGGGCAGTTTGATGCAAGAATTTCTCTTCCCCAAAATGTGTAAGATTTTGCTCAGCAAACTGTCTGAGCAGTTCCTGCTTCCCGTTTCTCTTGCTGTCCTTAGCAGCACAGTTTGCTTGCCCAACCTTTCCCACAGGGCAGGTTTCCAGCTGATGTCTGCCTCATTTTTTCAGATGCACATCTGTTCCCTGTGCTGGTTACTTCTGAAAACGAGTGAATGCAAGATCCTGCACCAGTAGCTGAGAAATGCCCTTAATACTCAGCATTTTAGTGCATTATTCACTGCTGGGGCAAGTGTGGCTGCAGTGATGAGGTGTCTTAGGTCCTAATGCTCTCTGGGATTAGCTTAGCAGCCCTCAGACCTCAGAGACTGGGATGCTGAGGGTTTTATCTACCCAAACACTGCCATCTCTGCTGGCAAAGTTCTCTTCTCAAACCTGGGGCTCTGGCAGAGATTATTTGTGAGATGGGGTAATTAGAAGACAAGACTTATTCATTGTATTTATTCATATATATTATTTATGCAATTGGTCTGAACTCCTGTACTGATCAGTGGCTGAGTCAAGGGTGGCTCTGCCAAGCTAGTCCATCTCTTTGGGAAAAGCTGGCCTGGTTCTTGGCTTCCAGCCTCATGTTACTCCTTGGATGCCTGCTCCAGAGGTGGCTATTACAGGCTCTGGTCTTTGCTTATGCCTTTATTTCTGGCAGTGCATATGCAATAAAAATAGTCAGAGCAAGCTTATCTCCCCATTTGTAATCAAGATGTTCTTTTGTAGTTACTTCAGAGTTAGCTGGGTTTGCTACCAGACGCTGTAGGCTTCACCTTTTAAAAGGTAAATTATTTAATAATTGCGCCAAAAGAAGTTTGGTATTGAACTGACTGTTGCTGTTTCAGTTTTGCTTTTGAAAGTTATCTACATCTAGCATAGTCATGTTGAATGTTAGAAGATGGATTATCCTGGGGTGGGATTTTCCTCTTTTTTTCTCCTCTCCCTCTGCAAGCTTCTACAACACTTTCAACTTAAAAAAACAATTAGAGATCAGAAGAAAAAGTACTTTAGTTGCTTTCTGCCTCTGACAGTGAAGATAACAAATTAATAAAAACCCAAAATCTTCAGACCTAGAGGAGTGAGAAAGCAACAAAAAAAAAGTTTTTTGTGAGCCCCTTAAACAAGTACATTAGTACTGAGCAATAAAAATGAAGGATATCATGATTCATACTCCCAAAGACGTATTATCTGGAAGATTTGAAAAATGTGATTTTTTTTCACTTTGTAGTCTGAAAAAGGATCAAGAAATGAAAATTTATAACTTTCATAAGCACTGTTTACAATATTAATGTGCGGGTTTTTTTTTAATATATCATCTTTGTGCATTTCTTCTGCTGCACTTCATCTCAGCACCCATGTGGCAATTTCACAAGTTTCTCTTGGGGGTGTTTCATCCAGTGTAAGGAGAAATACCCCATTATCTCTGCCCTTATTCCCTTCTGCTCCTATGGACCCAAAATTAGGAGCAGCTGCTTGATTCCTGAAAGGATTTTACTGTGAGGATGGTTGTGATAGATGTTATAACAATGGGTGACAGCCAGGAACTGTGTTTCAGGAAGCTCAGATTTGACAGTGAGCGGAAGTCCTGCCCCAGGGTGGTACAGCTACCCAGGGATATGAAGGATGTCCACACTTGGACGTTCCCAAAGTCCCTTCCCACCTGAGTGTGTGGTGCTGTGGTGCTTAGGATGGGATAAGGCAGTGCAGGCCAGGACTATGCAGTGTGTTTTGCAGCCATGGAAACACAGCTGTTGATGGCAAAATTGTTATATTGTGACAGTGCCCCATGCCCTTCCCAGCTTGCTCCCAGTCTCTGGCAAGGAAAATGGAGGTGCAATGCAAACTTTGGGTTGTGCAATGAGGGGTGAAGCACCATCCATGCCACCCAAGCAGGGGACTGAGGTAGTCAGCCCTTTGTCCTATTGCAAGTGAGTGCAGCAGCTGAAGGAAGCTGCAGACTTGGGCTGTCTCAAACACAGAGAATAGGTGGCAGCAGCTGAAGTTAAAAAAAATCAGCTTTTCTACAAATGATGCAAGGAAGTCCAGTCAGAGCAGCATTACCATTCAAGCCAACCCCAAATCTAGTTACTGTTTAGGAGTTATTTCCAGTTGCTAATATCCTTGATGGGTAGCAGAAAATTAGCATTCCACAAGGTTAATGGTCTCTGCTGCTCCCCCAGCTGTCAGTCTGTTCATTAATCCCTGGAAAACATCTCTGGCTGCACTGAAGCAAGGTATGTGGAGTGAATCTTAGGTCTCTTTTCGACACAGGTCTGAGAGTGACAAACTGAAACAACCCTAACACCAGTTCCTTCTGCAGTGCCAGAAATTCATGCTGTTCTTCCCAGAGAAATCCAACTCCGCTCACTCCATGGACCTCTGAGCAGTTTGAGATCACAGGCAGGGCCAGCAGGGGCTCTGCTTTGTGTTGCCAAACCCACTCAGAATTAGAGTAAACTGGAAAGATATGCCCATGCATCAAGGAAGAAGAAATTCAGGAGCTCCAGCTTCTCTTTGTCTTTCTCCATGCATCCTCTATCTTTCGCCCGTGGGTTAAAGGAATAAAATGCAGCAGGATCTTTCTCATCACCTGTTCTCTGGGTGAGGCTGCAGAGCAGTTTGTGTGGAGTCAGGACTGGGCTATTGCTTCAGAATGCCCTGCTCCCATATTTGCCAAAGGATTTGGCAGCCCCTAGAAGAAATCACGTGGGCAGAAACGCTCCTGAGAGTAGGACTTCCCTGGAGCAGGGCAGGACTCCATCCTCTGCATTCCCATTGTCTTTTTCCTGCTGCTCAGGGGGATTTTGGGGCAGGAGTGCCTCACATTTCAACACTCATGAAGTGCATTGCCTTTTACCCTCAGGTGGGTACTTTGACCTGCCAAGGCAAATGAAATTTTGTTCTGCTCTGATGTAACAAGAAGAGCAGGCTAAAATACAAAGGCCAAGCTGATGGCCAAGGGCAAGCCCGATATTTCAAGCAGCTTGCAGATACTGCAAGTAAATACCCAAGTGTTTTCCCATTGCTCCTCCTTCTGTGCAATCTTGGTCGCTTTTTCATCTTGCTTGGTTTCCAGAATTATGACAACATGTGGGAAATTAAAGCAGAGCTTGAAAGTGGTGCACTTCAGAGGACTTTCTAGGATTTGCATAACATGAGGGTAAATCTTTGAAATGGAATTTTGCTTATTTCCATATTACAGGAGCTGTTTTCCCCAGTCTTTTAAGTGAAATTGCAGGATTTCAGTGACAATTGTTTAATAACTTATTGAAAAAGAAGTCACCTCTTTCCTAGCAGAATACTGGATTTACAAAAGCATGAAGGGGTGTATTCCAAAATGTGTTGTTTAGGGAAACAGGGAATCTACCCCCACCCACTGCCACCCTGTTTTGTTTTGTTTCTGAAAAACTTGAACACCATGCTCACAAGGGAGTTTTGGAGTGATTGGCTCATATTCCTTCTCTTCTCTCTGATCCTGACATTTCATTCAGATTGTGTTTACCAACACATGCCACCTTCCTGACACCAGGGGCAAAACTGATGCGAGGTGTCAGTGTGGAGGCTGGGTTTTCAGAGGCTGGGTTCTTGAGGGAGACCACCTGTGTGGAGGAATTCCTCGAGGAAAGAGGACACCGTATGGTGCACAATCCTTGCTTTAGCCCAGAGGGAGAGACAACGGCCTAGGGCTTAAGCATGAAGCCTTAGCACAAAGCCACAGTGTGCAAGAGTGTCCTTGGAGGCTCAAAAGAAGGAATTTGTGCTATGTTCCGAGTAGTAAGACTGGATACTGAAGAGAAACTATTAACTGCAAGTCTGGGCAGAGATAGGGACAACACTGAGCATGGCTTAATTGCACTGACCAATGAAACTTAAATTTTAGGCACGTGACTGTGACATTGTAACCAATAGTAAACTCACATGAAGCGCTTGGACAACAAAAACTACTATATAACTGAGCTATTTAGGGCAATAAAGTGAACATGATGCATAACTCATATTGGGTACTGTCGTGATTCTGGCCGTCGACTCCAACACACCTGAAGCTCTGGAGACTTGGAAGTAACACTGGCAAATGAAAACATCCTGGGCTTTGACTGAAATCGTCCTTATGCAAGCCAAGAGAGTTTCAAATGTAGTTACACTCCTATGAACAGATATATGCTCCCTTTTGCTGCTTTGGACTGATGAGACTGGAGAGGAACCGCCTTAGGAAATCAAACTCCTCCAAAAAGAGAGGTTCATGCTTTCTGATTATATGAAATCCTGCCTGTGTTCTGGTTTCCTTAGACCCAGATTTAAATTTATATCAAAAAAAAGAAGAACTTGGGGCTTGGTGTAATTTGCAACTAATTGGGTCTTCTCAAATGCCAAGTGAAGAAACAAAGGGTCAGAAAAAGAGCTTTGTTTCATGTGTAATGACAAGAACAGTTGTGGGATAACACAGCCCTGTCCTGCTCCAAATTATTACACAAGCTTGGGGTATTTTGGTCCTTCCCTGCTCAGCTGTCATGCACAGGAGTGCCTGAGCAAGGTGCGTGGCCACTGCTGCTCTCCAGTGCAAAAGCATCTGATTAGGTATTTATTTTTGGAGGCTGACACATATCTTGTAAGTGTTGGTTTTTAAATACCTTACCAAGCAGATTATGTGTCCAACAACAAGGAGATTTCGAAGGGATTGTTCCCTCTTGTATAATACCTTCTTCCACTTTGAAAAAAAAAAAAGATAAGGGATTTTTCTAATGTACTGCTATAAATGTGAGAGTTTGTTGGCTTGTTGTTCTTGTTGTGTTATTCATCATTGCAGGAATTGTGGCTGAAGCAGTAATTTTCCAGCTAATAAAATGGAAATCCTGCCTGCATAAGAAAACTAACAAAGCACCCAGAGAGGGCTTGTTGAGAAGACGGAGGAAACAACCATGTGGGATGAAATCTCTCAGAGTAGTGTTTGTCCAATAAGCTGCTCCATTTCACGTAAGCTTTTCAGAGAACTGATGGGTATTTTGGTTTGGGACTCAGGAGTCAGGGAGATTAGGAAAAACAAGACAGAAATCCAGCCTCAAAGAGGCTCTCAGAGATGGAGTGGGATGTTGTGTTGAGTTCTGCACCTTGGGAACAGCACAACAGGTACAGTCCTGCCTGGCTCTGTCACGGACACACAGCCACAATGCGAGTTTTCAGGGCTGTGAGAGGTGCCTATGCCTGAAATGGGAGATGTGGTTGGCAGGCCAAGGAATCCTCAACTTTGCCACTCAGATTCAAGTGGATAGTGACATATACACATTCACAACATACATATGGCACAAATTGAATTGAGAGGGGAATGAGCAAAACAATTTTTCAACAAACAAGTAAATGAAGACCATGTTTTCTTTGCAGTAGTGCACAAGCTAGATGAATACTGATTCATATTTCTTGGAATGAGAAGTGCTGGGGAGGGAATTGCCATATTCATCATTGCTGTTAATGTTTTATGCATTTTTTTGTTTGCTTGCTTTTTTTTTTTTTAATGTCAGAACATAAGTTTTGTAAAACCATAGTGGCATTTTTAGTACTTCCCCATTTGATCATATTTTTTGTAGCAAGCAGATTTTCTGACAAATCCTGGTCCAAAACTATTAAGAGATCCACTAGGAGACTTGGGCAAGTAGAAAAGACTGAGCAAAGACCAGAAGTGGTGGAGGAATAGTGAAGTCTGAGAAGCAGTGGAAAGCAGCCAGACAGGGAAATATTCAGGTAGGGCTATTTTCGCCTATTTTTTTCCAAGTAGATATTTGCTTCTTCATTCCTTGTACTAAGTATTGCTTTGGTAAAAGACAGCAAGCACAGCTTTCTGAAACTTGGATGTAACACTTGCTGTGGGGAAAGCTTTGCCCTGAACTTGCAGTGGAGTTAGTGGTAGTGGTTCCTGTGAGGCGGCACTGTAAATCCAGTATCAGGATTAGTGACTCACGTGCAGGCTGTCCTTTCCTGATGCCATACTGAAATCCCTGGCATCTCAGTGCACAGCAGTGTCTTGGGGTGATTCTGTGACAATCCTGTATTCCCCAATGCCTGCTTGAATGGTTTTTTGTACCTTTAAACTGCAGCCAGGAAGACTCTTCAGAGTGGCTCACTTGACGTTGCAGCCAGAATGTTTACATATTTTTACCTGCCTTGAGAGTTTTTTTCCCTTCTGGTAGTATAGGAGGGAGGTTTTGCTTTCAACCTTTTGGCTTTTGGCTAGAGAGGGACTGAGATCTGCCTCAGTGGCTTCTATTCCTTTTTGGACTGTTTTTGGCTTGCTTCTTCATCCAGCTCACCATCTCTGGGATGCTCAGCGGGACTCTGCCCCTAGACCCGGTGGGGCTCAGCTCTGCTTAGGCCTTGAGACTAGGAGATATGTGAGAGAACTGTGGGAAACCCACCAACCTCTACCTCTGGGATGGGAGGGGGGTTCAGTGTCCTTTTCTGCCCTGTGCCTGGGGGAGAGGGAACTCTCTTTGTTAAATAAATAGGGTTTTTTCACTTTCGTTGGAGAAATTCTTTTCCTGAACCTGTGGGGGAGGAGCTGTCAGGACCTGCTTGCCTGCAGACAGGAGAGAGAGAGAGAGAGAGAGAGAGATGCTCTTTTTGAGTTGTTTCCTCCTGGATTTGTGTCCAAACTACCACAAGCAGTGACTCACAAAAGATGCTCAGCTTTCTGTCAGTCAGTGATCCTCACCTTGCAGTCTGAGTCCCGCCATTTATCCAGTGTCCACAGAGGATTCTCCAAAGGCTCTGTCAAGTACTTGAACTTCTGCTGCAAAGAAATTTATAAATGAGCAGTGTAGCTAAATCAATCTGACATCCCCAAGTGCTCAGTGAGGTGACATCCACCTGAAATCAGAGCAGGTCTGAATGGTCAGTCGATGGTAAGTGAATCTGCAATGATATGGGGAGAGCGCTGTCTGCTTTGCTACACTTTCATCAGAGACTTAAGATTTCATGCACTGAGAAAGGCTTTGCTACAGTCAGAAGACAGAGGCATCATTTCCTCTCTCAGTAACTCCAGACTGCCAGTACAGAGACCTGTCCCCATCTTCCACTCTCTGGCTTTATCCCTGTGTACCAAATTGGCAAGTTGTTCTCTGACTGCAAGGGAGAACAGCACATCTAGCCAAAACCAGCATTTCTAATTTGTATTCACAATTCATTTACTGTCTGTGTTTCAATCCAAAAAGGATTTGCATGAAATCCCAGAGCCTGCAATGATGTATAGATGTGCTATTATGGGAACAGTCTTCAAAGGACATGTAAACCTTTTAAACAATGTTTGGCAGGACAGAACAGGCTGTAATGGAAAAGGGATCTGCAGCCAGTGTGTGGTTTTGCCCTTGGCCTTGAAACAGTAGAGATAGGATCAAACTCCATGACTGGAAAACCCTGTCCCATCCCACTTGTCCCAGAAGTCCTGGGTAGGGGGACTAGTGCAGAGACCCGTATGACAATGGGTATAACAGCCAGTTATTTTCTGCTTTCCATCTAATTTCTGTGGACATCATTCCCTGGAGCATGTGACTGGCTCCCAGCTCTCCCACACCTTGCTGGCAGCTAGGACTCCCATTCCCATGGGGCTTAGCCAGGGCCTAAGTCATACAGGCTCCTGGGCAGATGTTGCTCCCAGCCCAGGTTACTTTGCTCCTTGCAGGAGATATTTCCACCTGCAGCTCAGTGCTCGGCTCAGTGTTTCTTGTCAGGGCACAGGGACTTGGCTAAAGGGCATCTTGACTAAAGTTAAGGTTGTGTACATCAGTCGTTGTGGTGAAGACAAAGGAGGCAGACATGTCACTGCAGCTCTGACAGAAAGCTGGGCATGCAGGAAGACAGCAGGGCTCAGATCCAATCATTGAAGAGTTGGGAAAAAACAGATATGTTTCTGGAAGCTTTATGGCAACCAGATCTCCAACAGCTTTTGAGAACAATCCTCCCAGTAAATTTTGAAGACCCTCTCATTTGTGTGATTGAACTTTGTTATTAAGAGAGCCAAGGTCATGCAGGGGAAGACTTGCACAGAGCAACAGCATAAAAGACATGCAGGATGACTGAATGACTCTATCTTGAGCTTTTATTAACATTTCCAGTGATAGACCTTCAAGCGCTCTCTATAAATAAAAATTAGTTAAACTTTATAGTTAACTGACATGACTCCAAACTGCATTAGACAATCAAGCCTTCAGGTAAGAGTGTAGGAGCCACAAGCTTGGCATGCATGCTTTTAAACAGAAATACTCAGCTGTTTCTCTAAATTATTGCCCCATTTCCTCCCAGCTGGCTGAGAGTGTTGCTGCAGTGATATCAGCTAAGCTTGTGTGCGCATTTATTTCACAAACACTGCAAAGCCAACAGCAGAACAGGTAGAGTTCTCAAATGACACCATGACTGGGTTTTGGCTCAGTGGCAAGGCTAGAGTTACTTGTGTCTTCTCAAATATCTGCTGAATAAACATGCAAAATAGCTGAAGTCATTCAGTTTCTTTTCCTTGCTATTTCCTGCCAGCTAAAGATTAATAAATCATTGCTATGTGATGGTGGCAATGATACCCATGATGAACCCTCTGATGACAGACTAAAAAGGGAGACCATACATGAGGGCTGTGTGAGCTCTGCTACCACAAAACTAAGAAATTAAGAGACCTGTAAGTTTGTTATTCATCAGTTGTGAAGAGCTGGGCCTGAGGAGTGCCTAGGAAATTCTGCTCCACATGGCCATGACCATGGTGCATAACCAAGCCTAACCAGAGATCCTCAGTACAAGCACTGATGGGATCTGCTTTCCTTTTTCCATCAGTGCTCAAGGTACAACTTCCAGGTTTCAATAGAGAAGTGGATGGACAGTAGGAGATTTCTTCAATGGCACCTTTAATTGAAGGATATGTGCCTAAAGGAGCAGACTGGTTTCACTGCAATTTGGGGCATCAATTAAGACTCATTAATTGTGCCCCCAGAACAGCTATTCAAGGCAAAGAGGACCACATCTGCAGGGGCTAACCTGTGGCTAAAACAGTGCCTCAGCAGGGTAGTGAATCACTCTGACTCACTCATATCTGTTCAAGCTGACTAAAATCATGGATTTATTTTTTACAGATGATTCTGAAACCTCTAAACAGGGGGTCATTGTAAGTGATTGTCACCAGCTTCTGGTGAGATGAAACAATGGCACTGAGATGGGAAGGGAGTTGGGAAACAAGAAAAGATTGTTAAGCAAGATAATTTAAAGGCTTTTAATTTCTACCTGTAATACAGAGAAATTTTGAAGGGAAGATCTGGCAGCAGTGAAAATCTAGTGTTGAAAACATAACCACTTATTCTAGAGTTTGTACAGGACAGGATTTGTGAGGGTCTATGGCCCAACCCCTCACTCAAAGCAGAGTCAGCTTCAAAAGTAACTCAGGAAAGAAAGTCATCTTGTATCCCATCACAACCAGGTTAAGAACATGCTGCTTTGAGTGGAGGGCAGCCTTTTATGAACTGAAGCCAGTTCATATTCCCATCAAATATGTTCTCATATAGCACAGGCAACTATTCTCACTAAAATCAGGAGACTGGTTACCTGTTGTCAGGATAGAGCTGTCTGGCTGCTCTCTGGGTCTTTGTGGTACAAATGACAGGGAACAGATTGGGTATGGAAGACAGGTGGATTCTCACCTTCAGAAAAGGGAAAAGTGATACTCTCCTTTCTCTTTTTTCTTCTCCCCATCTGCTGAGCAGTTCTTGGTCAAGAATTGAACATATTTTGTCTGCTGAGAGCCTTGGTGTGTTCCATACATGAGATGAAGGAGGAGGGGAGAGAGTTTTTCCTTTTCAGTCAGCTGTTCTGTTACCTCTGTAAAAAGGCTATTTTAAAACCAGTTGCCATTGATTTGATTTGCAATTGTTTTCCTTTAAGTTATCACTAGTGATAGAATATGCACAGACCCTGTTTGGTGTTCAGAACAGATGAGGGCAGACCTAAATTTAACCCAGCCCTTTGGCATTCTCCTTTGTGAGAAAAGCATTCCTGGTATCACAGGCCAGGGTTTTAATCAATGCTTTGGTGAGAGCAGCAAAAAAAAGAACCTTCAGGCAGAGTTGTCACCCTTGTGGGAAGGATGACAGATTATATGCTATACGCACTGGGTGATGTGTCCCAACCCCATGCTCAGTGGACAGCACAGGCAAGCCTGAGCTCCAGGTCTTACTCATTATTACTATTTTTTTTTTTACAGAAAGGAAAGGGAAACAATTCCCACACTGTCTCCCTGTCGTCATACAGCTCTGACCTATCATACTTTCAGCAAGGATGCCAAGACTGGAGGAGTCCTTCTGCTCACTTCCTCTCTCCTGTGCCTGTGGGTGGGCTCCCAAGAGCCGTGAGAAGGCAGCAGCTGCTCACAGTCAGCAGTGCTGCGCTGGCAAACTCGGCATTGCAGCTGGGCATCAGAGACTCTGGAGGGGTGTACATTTAGCATTTGCATGAATCCCATGTAGTTTGAAACAGGTTTGTGTAGCCTGGTTTGATTTGTTCAGCCCAAAGAGCTGAAACACAGGAGCCTTTGATCAAGGAGTGTTCCTGGTGGGCAGGTGGTTCTCACCAGATGCTGGAGGTAGCCTAGGAGACATTCAGATTTTTTATTCTGAAAACATCTTGCAGCTCAGAGCAGCCTCCCCTGCCACCCTTTTTTCACATCGTGCCCCTGCACAACAGCAATGAGGTTGTCAGAGCTGAAGGAGCTGTAGGAGAGGGCAACTCTGCTCTGCTTCTGTGTGCTATGGGGTGGGAAGAGGAAGGAGCCATGGAGATGGCCAGCATCCCTGGCCTGGATGTAGGTGCTGTAAACTGGCCACCTAGGTATTCCCAGTCTGCTCTGAGCAGCTGGAAAAGGGTTCCTTGACTCACCAGCTGCAACTTAACACCAGGCAGTCTTTTTCTGAAGAAAGGTAACAACTCGACAAGGTTACAAACCGAAGTATCACAATTGGTTTAGTTTAGAAGCTGGGGCATGGTTAAGTTAAAGTGGCTCAGATGTTGCTATTTGAGATCCTAATTATGGCCTTTGATGCCTCTCATCCCACACGTGGTGCATACACACTTTTTGGGTGCACAAGAATGCATTTGCAGCAAATAACCACACTGACTTGTCCATATATTCGCAGTGACACACGAGCAGTGCATTCTCCAGATACCCTCTCATACCTTACCCCTCCAGGATGGAGCTGACCACTTGTAACCAAGCAACACAGCTGTGCTGCAGAACAGATAACACCGTTCCACTGACTCCAAAATCTGCCCCTGAATAAAGTGCATGAATATGGCTGTTAGACACATCTCTGGGCAGAGATCAAAATCCATCAAATAAGTTGTTAAAGCAAAATATCTTGTTCAACTCTAATATGACTCCTAAAATGCTGATATTCCTACTGTCTTTCAAAGAGCTCATATCCTCTGGTTTTACACAAAAGAAATCTGCAAGTGATTTCTACCACAGGCAGCAACCAGCTCTAGACTAACCTTATTTTCTCTTCAAGCTTTAATTGGCAAAGAGTGGAACCAATCCACCTAGTGCAGACTTCTGGTAACATAATTAGTTTTCTGAAGTCCTTTGTCTCCTTAAACTCAAAAATGTCAAGCCCTTAAATGGATAAAAAATTAAGTTATCTTTTGGGGTTTTTCTGGAGTTGGTAGGTCAGAATTTTCAGAGGATTTATCTTCAGCACCAGCACAGCCTACCACTTAAAATGAAACTGTGGGGATATTTTATTTTCTCATGCCTGGTCTGAAATTAGAGGTGTTCTTAATTAATTTTTTTAAATACTCTTTTAAAAGGCTATAAAGTAATTAAAAGAATGACAGGAGATGTGGTATATTACCAGTGCCAAGTATGATTCAGACAAACTGTCACTAGAAAATGGCTCTGACAATTCAAACTCCCCAAAAATCTATTAGTAAAGCTGTTTGGACTTTTTCTTTGGTTTTTCTTTCTTTCCCCCCTCTCCCCCCCCCCCCCCCCCCCCTCCAGCCACAGTGCTAAACATAATCTCAAATGTAGAAAAACACAAATTGCTGTGGACAGCTCTATTGTGTTTCATTCTGTTCTCTGGCCTTGGAAACTTCTTGGACATAGGGATTGTACTCAGCATCTCCACTCACAAAGTAGGATGATTCCTGGGCAAGCAATTTCTACCAGTGTGGCTGGTCTAAAGGAGTGTAGGAATCTCCCCTCTTCTCTCTCTCCTATTTCTGTTTCTAGTTTGCAGAATGGTGTAGTAAGGGAGTTGTTCCAGTCAGTCCAACATCTCAGCTGTGGTATCAGCATCATCAGTCTGAGGCCTCATCCTCAGTGAGTCTGGTAAAAGTTTGAAAGTTCTTCAAAAACTTTTGAAACTGTGGTTCCCAAAGGGCCTTTGGGATGTTGTGGGGGAAAAAAAATCTCCTTAATGCAAAAATGGAGAGGGAAAAGGAATGTTTTAGTGTAACACAAAACAAGCGTGCATTATTCTTTCAGTCTTTTCTTCATTTACAGAGGGTGTCCTTCTTTCAAACCTGTCCATTTAGAGACAAGCAGGTTATTCTGCTCTGCAGGCCCTTCTCATAACCCTGAGCCCTGAAACTATTTTTCAGATTATGTCTGAAAAAAACAAGTCCATTTCCATCCTTCAAACTCCTCCTAAAAATTTTCTTCTTTTTTGGCTGGCATCTTACAAATAAGCTCCTACTGCTGCTCTTTCATCATCCTCCTGCTCTCTCTTCAGTTAAGTTCTTGCTAATAAACTGAAAAACAAGCAGGGAATGTGATCCCTGCTCAGCTGGTCTGCAGGGACTGGGTTTTAATTGCTCTGGGTCACCTTTTGTTTTCTATCCCCAGGCCAGAAGTCACAGCAGTTTTAATATAGGGTGCTTTTCTTCTGTGATATTGGATGACCTCCTGACAGAGGGTCATCTGCCAGCACTTTCAGAAGCCAGAGCCCTTTTTGTGTCCTCAGCCTGCTGAGCACATGGGGCACCACCAGAGGGAAGGCCTGCACTCTTGGGCTTTGTGTCTCACATTTAGGTCTTTCTCAGGGAGTTTACCCCCATTTTTCATCACCTCAGCGTCACAGAGTTCTGTGGCTGCCTGGGCTGACCCAGGGAAAGGGGATGTTTTCTTGGAGCACTGAAAGTTGCTGCTCCTCATTGGCTGCACATATGGATTATCCCATGAGGAAGGGTAACAAACAAGCTTAAGAGAGTTAGAGGGGGGCTTTCCCTCAAAGCAGAAAAGGCATGGAAAGGGGTATCACATGGGTAGAGAAGAAGGATTGAGAACCCTGAAGGGAGAGAGCTAGAGGAGAGTTGCATGCAGCAGTTCAGGTGGCTGTGGAATATGAAAATCCTCCCACTGCCCAGATTTGCCTAGCAACTCTTCTCTTGGCTGACAGCATTGCTGGTATTTTGCCATACAGATGCAGCCTCCATCTCATGGGGAATAGAGGAGAAGGGGGATTATAGGGACACATCCCAGCTCTGGTGAGTTCATGACCTTCTAAGTGATGACTCTTTTACAATCCCACAGTGCTTGGAAGCTATTGCTAAGTAGGAGCCCAGCTTTATGTCCTGACAGAGTCTTTCACCACCATGTACAAAGGGATGTGGCAGTGCCATCTGCATATTCTCTAAGTATAAACACCAACAGTGAAAACTGCTTGCCACAGAAAAGTGCTGGTGGAAATTAACTCTTTTAACCTTTTTTTATCTCTGGTCTCAGCAAAGTTAAAATCCAATTTTTTACCTACTTGCAAATCTTCAGCTCTTCTGAGGGAGTGTCAAATATATAAGACCCCCTGTGAGTCTTCTATTGCAACACAATGGCACAAGTCCCCCAGTTTTTGTGCGTCATGAATAACAGGTTGTATTATTAAAGCAGTACAGGGTCCTCTGAGAGACTGATTTATCCCCATGCAAGATGAGAAAAGTCCCAAATCACAGAGGCAAATGTCATTGGCAGCAATGGTGACAGTAAAGGGTGCTGACAGCAGACCCTGAGGCTGGTCTTCAAAGACAGCTGTGGGGGAGGTCTAAGAAAAAAAAGAAAGGCAGCTGCTGGGAAAGGGAGGAGAAAATCTGGGATGTACAGCAAGGCCTGGGGTGGAGAGATGTCTGTCTCATAGGGTGAGGAGGTGCAAAGTGGGAGGAGGCAAGGTTTGCAAGGGACCCTGGGCAAAGCAGTGCAGTTCACAACCAACAGGAGATCACAGCAAGGGTTGATGTGTGTGGCTTTGCGTGGGATGAAAATGTCCATGGGGTGTGCTGGAGAGGATTTGTACCCATAGTCTCTGTTTAATCTTCTCACCCCTCTTCACTTGTGGTTCACTGGAGCTAACAGTACCTCCACCACAGCCCCAGGCCCTTTCAGCTTCTCTTCTCTCCTTTCCCCTGGTCTGCTTTGCCTGGAGAGCTTTTCCTTCAGCTTGCAATATGTGAAATTGTGCTCCTTGCTCTGTCACTGCAAGCCCCAGTGACATCCATTCAGGGTATCTTTTCTGACTGCAGCATTTCCCAGCAGATGCAACATATGCAAGAGTCAAGCTCACAGGCCAGCATTTGTGATTTCCCCTGAGATGAGGGCAGGGATCAAAGGTGTTTGGAGTGAGACACTTTCTCATCAACTTCCATGCAGCACTATGTACGCACTCAGTATTCAGGCAAAGCTGTTGTGAGCTTAAAGAGAGCACCAAGGCCCTCTTTCTAAAGTGCAGCTCTCCCATCCTTTCACAGGACTGTGCTTTCTTTGGCAGAGCAGGGATGGGTTTGACAGGTCTCACTGGGAGGCCACAGTTTTGAAACCATGCCAAGAATTCTGCAAGAAGACTCCTGGCACATCCACTCTGTCCTGAAGGCGCTTACCCATTTTATAGTATTTTGTACCAAGGACAGAATCCGTGGCCTGTAGATGACAACCCAGTCAATGGGGGGAGTAAAGGAGACACATCTCAATCAAGCCCATCAGAGCAACCTGATCTCCCCTCCAAAACAGTCTCTATGTCTGAGAAGGGAAAGGACCATCAAACATCAGTTTATTTCTCAGGAGCTTAGCAGCATGTGCACTGAAAGAAATCATCTTCAGACAAGTGTTCTTGCAGTCATATTTGCATTGTGCTCCCCCAAGCTGCTGAAACAAGACAAAAAGCTGAAACACCCCCACCCCCCCATTTACTGTTATTCAGCAGAGTCAGCTTCAGCCCAGCAGAGTCCCTGTGCACCAGCTGAAGGACCTCCTTGGAGTGCACCTTTGATTGCAAAAGGCTGTCAGAGAATCTTTGGAATGGCTGAATATTTCTGTCACAAGAATAAGGCAGGTTGAAATGTAAATCTGCATGGTGAGAGTAATGCTCCCTCAGTGGTCAAGCCAAAGTTACACACATAAAGAGATTCTCTTTTTGAAAAAAAGGAAAAAAAATTAAAATATACCACCAGAAAACCCCTCAAACCACCCAGGAAGCTGAGAAAACTAGACAATAATTAGAAAAGCTGGTCTGGAAAGTGGCTGAGAAGATGTGGTTTTAACCTAGGAATGAGGTGAAAGGACAAAACATGACCTGCTCATGAAGAACCCCAAGAGCAGTGTGACTCATTCATGGAGAGAAATCATGAGACAGATGTTGGCAGCTCCCAAGAGGGAGGGAGTTTTATAAATACATCAAGATTTAGTGTTCAGATAACCGCAGATTTCAAAGGGGTATCCGACTTCTGTCCTTCAGTATATACAGCAAGACAGTCCAAACCCATTTCTTATTTGTGGAAAACTGGCTAATCTTTGTCTTGCTTTATATTCCCAACTGAAACAGCATGAAAATGCAATTCCTAGTGTATTCATTTATAAGAGAGTTTTGAAAAGGCAATTTTGTAGTAAGTTTAGTTTTTATTGCAACATTTCCTTTCTTAGGAAAATTCAGTGTTCCTAAGTACCACACCTTCACCCCACAATGCATTTTTGTCATCATAGCACTACATAATCGTACTAAACAGGAAAATCTTTTGAACTTGTCCCAAGAAACCTTATCCATGCTTTCCATCTGTAAGATTTGCAGCAATAAGTCATGTCATAATGACTTTGGCATCTATTGACATGGCAAATTCAGTAACAGTGAGCCTGGAAGATCTCTCTGTGCACTGCAGCTTTTTCTAGGAAATTGGCTCATTTGTGTTTCTCCATCTTCATGTAACAGGCAGGAAATATGAAAATTTGCTGGATTTTCTCTCTCCTTTCTTCTGTCCAGGGACCCAGACCCCCAAGATGATAACCTCCAGCACTGAGCCAGTTTGAAGCACTTTGCAAAGCCAATGCACAAAGAAACTAGTTAAGGTAACTGAGTTAGCCTTCACTTTGCCTTGTGTTTAAAATCTTTCTTGTGAAAGGGTCTAGAAACACAATGTATATCCCTTAAGCTGTAAACCTATGTCATATCAAAGAAGCGAAAGAAATTATAAAAGACCCCTCTAAGGCCTACTCTCTGCTATTGAAACGAGACTATAATTAGACTATAACTGCTTTTTCATTTGAAATGTCACAATTTACCTTGTCTTTCCACTTGTTACATTCTGTGACTGCTCATAGTGCTCTGTGTGATAACATGTTACGGCTATTAATAATCACAAAACACAACAAATCCCTATCACCTGCTTTTACAGGGAGGCAGAGTAATTTTTTCATATAATGAAAAATACAGAAAAATACATAGTGCACATTTCTAGAGTTTAAGACAGCAAGAAGATTTTCTTTTAGGATTTAGCTTTATCTGACAACCAAGGCGGTAATATTGAATCCTTCTGAAATCTGACATCAAAAATTCAAGACTGAGTACCATTACCCTAGTCAAGCACTAGTCTTGGTAATTTGCTGAGAGGTGTGGGAGTTTGACATCTTGTTCACCTGGAAGCATATCTGTAAAATCACTGCCAATCTACAGGAGACTGAGGTCTGGATTACAATTCGAGCTCTTTTTCTCTTGCCTCCCCCTATGAGAGAGTTTGCACCCCCACTGGCCCATCCTTCCCTGTGATTTGTCTCTCTCCTTGTCTCACTACAAACCAGCCTTTCAGAAGGATTTCTGCTCCTCCACCTGATGCTTCCTGACCTCCCTCCTCTCAAGAGCTCTTTTCTTGGCTAAGCACTGTGATTTCTCCTTGCCTGAAAATGTGGCTCAGAGAGCTGACTGGTGCAGCTGCTGGTGGGAGTCAGGCTGGATTACTCTTGCTGCTGCCCTTGCTCATCAGCATGAGTAAAACTGATGGGAGAGGCACGGCCCAGTAATCCCATGGTTGATGAGATTAAAAATGTCTCTACTCCCTTCCCACAGCAAGGGCCTTCTCTGTATCCCTTAAATGCACAGCTCTTGAATGCTCTTTATGACTGTAAGGCATCCAATCCACTATCTGCTATTAAAAAAAAAAAAGGCAGAAACTGCATTGCTGTTTTTAATTGCTTAGACAGTTTCTCATCAGTCAGATCTGGACTTAGTGCAACTCTTGCTCTGCTTGTGTGAGACCTTCCCACTCTACAGTAATTTCTTGCCTTGGTTGTTTAATATACCCTGTCTTTTTAGCTTGTAATAGTTTACATTATCCCAATCTGGGCATAAAAGAAAAATGCTCTTCCTCACAGGGCTGATTAGCAGCCGTGCTTGGCTGTCCCCAGCAGAGAAGACCTGCCTTTGTCTGCAGAAGTCTTAAAATAGTAGAGAAAGTGAGACTCCTTGCATTAGAAAGCTGAGAACTTGCCATGTTGAATTCACTGCCTTTCCCCATCTGCCAAGGAGAGCTTAACAGGGATGTTTCTGAGCACAGCTGGAAAAGGATGCATGGCTGCCATTCACTGCTTTGTTCAATGAGTTTGCAAATGGAGGGACTGCTGGATGTGCAGGGGTTACCCAGCAATGGCTCCAAGGTAGGAAACCAGTGGGAGGGGTCTGGTGTCTCCATCAGGAAAGCTCCCACTGGCACTACTTTTGCCCCCTTCTTTGATGCTCTAACAGAGAAGCAGCACTCATGGTAGTTCCTGTTAAAATGAACAACATACTGAAACAAGCCATAAAAGAGGTTGAACACAGTTTGTCTTGGAAAATAATCTCACTGGAATGGTGAAATTTGAGCCTTTAAAAGGACATGATGGCTTCGGTGACAGCCCTCAATGGGCTGATACAGACAGACTTCTATGACACAGCAGCAGCTTGAACCAGGGTCACAGCTGAAGCTCTTGTGTTTACATCACGTCTGTTATAATCCCCAGCCTCTAAAATGAGGCTTGATTGTTTGTTTTGCTTTTCTTTTTTTCATATGCCACTGACAGGCCAGCTAACACAACCCATGAGAGACAGAGTACTTTAATACAGTAAGGCCATTCTGATTGCTGCCACATCTCATTAATAACCCGCCCTGCTATTGTGACTCCAATTTCACAACTCCCATTTGCACTCCCTCTGGTTAATCACATCCATTTTTAGCTTGCTGATCTTAATTGGTCATTTATTATGGCTCTGTGTATTTGATGGACTCTGATTTCATCTCACCACCAATGCTTCTATCCCACTACCTCTCTGCCATCAACGGGCAAAACTAAAATCAATGAGAATTAAGTTTGAAGCTGGTTTGAAATCAGAGGCATTGCTCTAATTGATTCACTTTAATTGTTAATTATCTCAGCCTCCTGAAGCCATGCATCTTCCATGCCTTGAGGGATGCACAAGTTTTTGCTGCCCCAGCCCTGGCAGGCAGCTACACCTGGGAGATCTGAGCAGCCTGGAGCTGCAGCCTCATGACCCCCAGCTCAGGAACAGCAGAGCAACTGCTGGCAACATGTCTATCACCAGCAGAGCCTGCAAAAGGAAAAGGAAGCAGGAAACTCTGCTGCTCCCTCTGACCTTCCATGGGGAAACACAACCTGTCCACACCAGAATCCAGAACTGTCAGTGACTGCAACAAATGCACTTAGTGCTAGAAAACTGATATCAATGGCCAGCAGCCCAGAGGGCACTGGGCTCTGCTACACCTGTAAGCACAAAAGGAAGTGTCATGGCTGTGTGGCTTGATCATGTGAGCAGAATGAGGCTTTGAGGGACAGTCAATATCTTCTGTTGGCTTGAGTGATGTTGCTGGGGGAAAGACTACTGATGAGCTCCTGTTGTGCACCTGACGTGGCTCTGGAGGCTACTTGCTTGTCCCCAACCAAGTTGCAGCAGAAAACAGCAGGCTGTAGCTTGCTTTAGTAGAGGATATCACTGCCCCCGTGTGCAGTGACACTGGAGTGACAGGGGCAAGGCTGGGTATCTGTGTGCCACCACGTGGGCTGCACTGGCTACAGGTAGCTGGGATGTGGCTCCTGCCACTGTGGGTTTCCTGCTCCAACAGCTTCTTTGAGTTCAGAGCACAGAGCTGGGCCCCATGTGTGTGGGGCCTGTACATCTCCTACAGGGCACCAGGAAATCAGGGGGGACAGGGGAAAGCAAGATCCTGCTCTGGAAGAATGTTATGTAAACAATTTCGAGTCCCAGACCAGGCCTTTTGTGACTGCTGTTCCATATGCACGCGCACAGGGTAAGAGAGCTCTGGGGCGCGTTCCTTGGAGGTCTGAGCAGGGACCTGAGGGTTCCTGGGCAGGTACAACACTTATTACTGACTCACCATCCCACTTTCTTCTGCCACCCAAATCCCCTACATGACTAAATGACTACAAAATTTCAGTGTGATTGGCAAGACTGTTAAGTTTTGCTTGGTCTTCAATGCTGCAAGAGCCCGAATTACTAATTAATAACAGAATTATATCCATATATAGAAATAGCAATATATAGATGGTGACATTAACTTGTTGGTAGACTATTTTCCGTGCCAAAAAAAAAAAGGAGCTGGGACCCTTATTTACCATTGCAATATCCAGGCTTGAAATGTAAAGGAGAATAGATGCAGCAATAAAGGTTGTTGGATTTTCCAAATCAGAAATGGAATTCAGCTGAATTACAGTTTCAGAGCCCTGCCCTTCCTGGAGATAGTCCACTGGGAAAACTAAAAAATCAGTATCTTCATCCCTACATACAGAAAAATAGTTCCAACCAATGGTGAGCCTAGAAGACAGGGTGAGAATGTTGGGGAGCCAGGAGGAGGGGAACAAAGCAGACACAAGATGAGATGAGCTGGTAATATTTCTCTCTCAATATCATTTCCAGGAGAGAAAGACTGAGCAGGCTGAGAGACTGACTTTTCTGATTCCCTAACCTCTGTCAGGGCACCAGAAATTTAATATCTTCCCCTCTGAACATCTTAAATTTTCATCTGAGCATTTTGCTGTTAGCATTTTTCCATGTTGACAGCTATATTTCTGGAACACTTCTAGCATTTACCTGAGCACTTTGGAAAAAAAACCCTGGCCATACAGCTCTTAAAATATGTCCAACTTTTCTAACTAGATGGAAAATTTCTTTAAAGAGCAGAGAAGGTGATAACAATAATAGGGGAAAAAATCTTGGAATGTACCAAGGTCAGATCGTAATGATCTGATGAAATCTGACCCTGGATAAGACATGGAAATATCAGGTATTATACCTGGGGCTAATTGCTCTTATTGTACCTTTCCTGTAGTTCTTCCTAAGAATGGAAAAAATGTACGAACCTAGGTTACCTGACACTTAATTTCAAAGCATGCAGGGGAATCTATAACTGCCTTCTTAAATGGCCTGATATATTACTCCTGTCAAAGGAAAAATTACAATGCACAGGAGGCATCCATGCATAGGGAAGGCTGTGCTCAGGGCTCAGAGGCTATCAGAGCAGATATTTTTCAAATGCTTTTGGAGTGACTGGGAGTGCATATTCTGTGGGAATGTATATTCCATGGAAAGTCAATTACATTTGCTTCCCATGTCTTTTGGTCCCCCAGGAGCTGCCCTAAACTTCAGCAGTGTGGAACTTTATAGTCTCCATCATATCCTCTGAGCAAGGTAGCTCCAGTCTGTCAGTCTCACTGTCACACACACGAGGCACACTCCTGGTGCCTCCAGCATGAGGTGGGCTTTCCTGTGCTCACCTGCCTCCATATGATGTTCCTATCATGGATGAAATGCACCCTGGCAGTGGAAATCTGCTGAGATGGGTTTCGTATGCGTTGCCTGGGAGGCGGCTCTGTGCTCCTCACCACGATGTGCAGTCCCCTGTGACACACGGTGACCTGGATGTGACTGCATCAGGCCACCACCAGCCATGTGCCCCACTGGCAGTGGCCGTGGTGTCCACAGCCTCACTGGAGCTCAGGAGTGAGAAGCTGAGCGTCTCCCTTTGGTTGGGAGAAAGTGCTGGACCCTCCACAGCAGCCGGAGGAGCCGGATGACCTATGGCTGCCTCGTAAACATTCCTGTACATCATAGCCTATTTGCACACATTGGGCATGACTGTTTCCAATGAGATGCCATCTGGAATAAAGGCAACTTCAAGCATGTATTTGAGCATTCAGACATGTTTAGAAAGCAGACAGGAGCGTGGAAGTTAACATTCAGATATTTCCCAAGCTCATATACCTAGGAGCCAAATGCTCCAGCTAAACAGATTGTGCCCTATTAAATCAAAACAGTGCATTAAGAAAAGCTTAGCCCACAAGTTGTCATCTAGGTCATCGTTACACAACAGTGTGTATAGTGGCTATGGATATTCTCCCTACAATCTTAATAAAAACATTAATGCCTTCCTACCTTCCTTGCCCAAACTCAGCCACATTTCAAGAAAAGAGGGATTAATTTCACAGGACAAACAATGCAACAAGATGCTGGGCTCTCTGTTTGGAGCAGTCTTTTGCCCTGGGGTGTTTCTGTGGTCACACAGGGCAACAAATGTAGATGGGGTCCTTATCTACCTTTGAATAATTAAAAAAAAAAAAAAAAAAAAAAAAAACCCACAACTAAAAAAATTATCTACTTCCTTGAAAAT
>VZRX01019225.1:528762-637012 GCA_013398075.1 Notiomystis cincta | reverse complement strand
CAAAAAAGGAAGGAAGGAAAAAAGGAGTCCATTCTTGATGACCTTTTTTCCACTGATGGACATGACACCACAGTTTTTACTCATCATAAGTCAATGAGAGGCCATAATGAAAAATGTGAGCACTCCATTAGACAGTATAGAGAGGATTATTACCTGAAAATGTGGGGAATAAAAGTTCTGTTCCACTCGATTGGTAAAGCCACACAGAGGTCTTTGTCTCCCCTCTTAGGCATCACACTTTTAAGAAGTGAATAATGTTTAGACAGTCTAGAGATAAGTGCTGAGGGTTGTCAGAGTCTTCTAAAACCAGAGTTATGGGAAAAAGGAGAAAATTTGGGGAGTTTTCCTCCTATATAGGAGAAGTCTGAGGAAAGGCAGAATAACTGTCTTTAAATCATGATTTCTTGTTTTGCCTCAGCAAATAATCAGCACAGGTGATTTCTTTCTTCACTGCAGTTGCCTTTTATGCATTAATATTGTAACGTGATCAATGCAAGGTTTTTAAGAGCAGATTATGCAGCATCTGTCAGAAGTGACATGACTGTTGTTGATCCCACAATGAGCAGGGAACAGATGAGAATGTGTCTGAAGGATCATGCCACCCCTTCAATATGATTCTGGAAGTCTCTTGATGTGTTAATCTTAATCATTTCCTTCTGAGGAATGTTTTCCAGTGTAACTAATCAAGCAAATCTACCATTAATCCTCTGCAAATTGTCTCCATGCTGCCTGAATCCTTGATGCTAGATATGAACACTGTCCTTCACCAATGACAAAGGCAGTTTATTGCCTCTTCTGATTCTTCTTAGTGTGTCTTTTGCCAGAAATCGCATTTTCTCTTCTTGATGCAGAGGCCCTCAAGCAATTATCTAAATTGGAGCTGGCATTTGTGGAGTCCTTTATTCTGTACATAAACTCCATTACCCTTTTGCCTGGATGGATGACTACAGCAGGATGCATCTATCCTGTGTTGCATTGTGTTTTCTTGCACTGAGCTTGCTGGCTGACCCAAAGCAATCCGTGCCAATGAGCAGCCTTCACTATTTACTGCCCTTTGTTTCCCCATCCCATTTCTCTTCTTATTGACACTTTGTACACTATGAAAACTCTCTAGGTATTGGCATTACAGTTCCTCCCAAGTTCCTTGAAGAGCAGTGGGACAGGAATGGATGCCAGCTGGGCCTTTCATAAATGCTTTTACCTCATAAGAGTTCTCTCTTTTACAGCTTAATTTGAGTCCCACAAGTCAACCATTTCTGAGCTGTTGAATGAAAGCCAAATGCATTCTGTGTCTTTTTAGTTTCTTTATTAAAACATCCTGCAGTTCAAAGTCAGATGCCTTACAGAAGTCTGTTACATCAACAAGATTATCTTTAGACACCAAACTGGTAATTTTATCAAATGAAGATATCAAGTCAGTTTGACAGGATCTGTTTCCCATAAAACCCTGTTGATTTGACTAATTTATATTTCCTAATGTAATTGTTTATTAGCTGAGCCCATGTCATGTCATGATTTCTCTCGGGATGTATGTCAAACTGTCAGACTTACAGCTATAATGGGAAAACACAGAATCATGAAATTTTTGTTTGGAAGGAACCTCTGGACGTCATTTTCTCCAATACCCACAACTCAAAGGAGGCCCAACTGCTCAGGCCCTTGTCCAGTCCAATTTTGAGTCTTTGAGGGCAGAGATTCCACAGCCTTTCTGGGAAGCACTCCCAGTGCTTTAATACAGTCATTGTACAAATTTTGTCCTTGATTGGCAAGATGAATTTCCCAAAAGGGGAACGGGGCCCATTGCTCCTCATCCTTTTCCTATGAATCTCTGAGAGTTTTCTAGATCCATCTTCTCTGTAAGACTCCATTAGACAGCTGAAGACAGAAATATGTTCCCCCTTCGCCTTCCCCTCTCCAGGATGAAGAAATCCATCTTGCTCTGCTTCCCACTGTACATTACATACTCCAGCCCCTGAAAGCTCACTGAAGCACCAAACTCACTGAAAACTGCAACAGTAAAAAGTGTTGTTGATTATGTTACATACCTTGATAGTTAAATAACTGGGAATGCATCCCACACTACATCTACACTCCCTACTGTAAATGAAGATTGGGAAATACCTTTGAGAAGGGCTTATTGCATGTACCTTTGAATGGGATAAATTGTTTTAGCTGTACCTTGACATTCGTTGTCTCGGGGACAGTCTCAAAGTCTGGTTTAAACAAGAATCCTAACTTTGGGACATGTGGAATTAGGTGAGAATCATCCCATTGAAAGAGGGCATGCCCAGTATACTGTCTTCAGATCCTTGGGGTATGTGTCATCTGATCATAATATCTACCCTTTGCTCTTTGGTATCCTTCTCACCCTTGCTAGAATGTAGTGTACACACCTCACACAATACATTTTGTCAAGTAGTTGAGAGAGACAGATTTTGTGAACATTTTTTTCCTGAATTGCCACATCCTATCTGGTAACAGTTAGCTTTCCTTTAGTGCCACTTATTTTAAAACAAGCTTTTTGTGTTGTCCATAGTGCTCATTGCCACTTGTTTCATGTTTTTCCTTGCAGCTTTCTATTCACCTTGCTAGTTTGTATTTGCTTTATAAAGTGTGGACATGCCAGCCTCTGAGCATGTGTGTACCTATGTCTATAAGTGACTGTGTGAGACCCTCAAAATCCCAGCATCCAGAGTCACATCATTTCAGTTTGGGGGAATTTAATAAGATTTCTTTTAGAGGTTTCTGATTACCATTCATAGTTTTGCCACTGCTTTAAATTCCCCATCTCTACTGACTTGGCTAACAATTACTTTTGGCTTGATGGAACTGGCCCATTTGAAGCATTAAATATATAAAATATTTGTTTACATACTCCCACACTCATTGTCTCTATATGTAGGAACACAGAAGCACATGTGCACGTGCCCCATTTTACTGCAAACCTCTAAGGCTCAATATAATCACACTCAGCCTGTCATCAGGAATTCTTCCCATCTAATTGTGACCTTCCAGCACCTGAAGGGAGCCTACAAAAAAGATGGAGAAGGACTTTTTACAAGTGCTTATAGTGATAGGACAAGGGGGAATGGCTTTAAACTCATAGGGTGTAGGTTTAAGTCAGATATTAGGAAGAAATTCTTTTCTGTGAGGAGGGTGAGGCTCTGGAACATGTTGCCCAGGGAAGTTGTGGATGCCTCATCCCCAGAATTGTTTAAGGCCAGGTTGGATGGAGCTCTGAGTATGGTCTAGTGGAAGGTGTCCCTGTCCATGGCAGGGAGGTTGGAACTAAATGAACATTGAAGTCCCTTCCAACTTCAAGTCATTCTACGATTCTGCAGCTCTGTGATTTCTTTCCCACTTAGCATTGTGGAAAAGAAAGATAACTGAAGCCTTCCTGGAGTCACAAGTTAAGAATCCTTGGAGCTTATAATGGTTCCACCCTACTTTAAAAACTATGAATTTTGTTATTCCCGTGGTAACCAAAATGTCGGACTCATCCTTAAGTGTGCTGCCCAAGTTAAATACAGATTTGATTGTGCATAGAATAAAGTTAAATCTTATAAATATTAGATTATCCTCTACAGTAAACTATAGATAAGACAGCCCTATAGTAGGAAAATANTTGTGCATAGAATAAAGTTAAATCTTATAAATATTAGATTATCCTCTACAGTAAACTATAGATAAGACAGCCCTATAGTAGGAAAATAAAACTGTAAATTATATTTTCATAGAAGTGTTTTTTCATTTGGGACACATTATTTTGTTCAGTGCTTAAAGGCCATGTCAGGGGGTATTTCAGAAGGGTGTTTCCTTCCCAGGCTTTTAAACAGTACAGCTACTCAGATAAACTCCTTTGTTCATTCAAGTGAAAGAACAAAATTATCATAAGGAAAGAGGCACCGAGTTTCCTCTCATGCATTCCTTATACTTTCATAATGTCTCCTTTTAACTGTCTTACCTTGTGAAGTGGTCAGCTTTAGAGACTTAATGCTATTCATTAATATTGATTATTACTCATTTAATGATCTTTTTGGGTGAAAAATGAAATTATGTCATCTTTCTGTGTTCCCCACTACAAATTCCACATCACAGTGTGCTCTCAGGAATATGACCATCGTCTTGGTGAGATCAACACAGATTATACCACAATGTGAAAATGGTCCAAAGGAGGTGGGATGTATGAAACAGCTGTTTTCAATTTAGCTGGTTTGGGGTTTTTTCCTCCAGCTGAGAAGTTAAGGCCCTATGTTTTTTTAGTGCTGAGTCTAATTCCCTATTGACCTGCACCATCATGGGATGGAGTTCCCCTGGTTTTCATAGGGATCTATAAAAACTTTTTTTAATTTCTGCTTAGAAATTTTTGATGCACTGAAGGTCTCCTAAGCATTGCACACATGCAAATTTTACAGAAATGTAAAATATTGTTTACAGATGGAAAGACTGTGGAATGGGGGGAAAGGAAAGAGCAATAGAATTACAGCCAGACTAATGTAAATATCTTCCTTCCAGGAGTTGTTCATAGACAATTAAAATCCCCACCCTTCCCACTTGTGGTCTTTCTCTGAGACAGACCCTGAAAGGGCTAGAGGATTCTGACATAAAAACCCCCTGGTTTATTCAGATGGGCTGTTGGTAGTGTATGGTCCACATCATGATATTTTGGACCTTGGTCAAACCCATCCCAAAATGTTGGCTTTTCTTTTGAGTTCTTTCCTCTGAGTGGAGCCACAAAATGATTGCCAGATTGGCCTCTTTTGTGTTGCTGCCCTCTGTTTTTCTTCTTTTTTGGGGGTATGGAGACAGTCACCAGTGGTGTTAGTCAGTGACGTGGGTTGGTTTCACCAGTGCTAACATCTGCCCAGAAATCTGTTCAGTTAGAGCTGGATAAAACAACTTGATTTTTTTTAAAAAGCTCTCTTATGCTTTCTAAGAATTTGCACTGGGTCTGTTCCATCTTCGAGATGTTCTTTTTCTGTATCTCACATTGGCCTTTGTGGTTTTTTTTTTTCCTGAGAGTTGGGCTGAGAGACAAGGAGGATGAGGAAGAAGGGTTTGATACTCTTGCTGTTGAGAATTTGTCATAAAAGCCTTGAGAACAGATTAAGCTGAAATTGCAGTTTGGGAAATGTAACCTGATAAAATAGCACAGACTTCACTCCCCTCCATGGGAATCAAAACTAGCAGCTATTTCTGATGCACAACAAGCCGAGCTTTCCTTCTCTCAGCCCCCATGTTTTCAGCTGCCTTCGTTCTGTATTGTGCATGTTCCTTGCACATCTCAGGCTTTAAATGTCTCCCTTGCTAAAAAGCAGTCTTTGCTGAAATTAGGGAAGCTGCATGAAAATTAAAATAAAAATGTGTGAGATCAGAGGGAAAAAACTCATCAGAAACCAAAACCTAAGTGTCCTAAACCCTACCGTTCCACTTGGATTTTGTTGGCTGACGGCTGGGATACGGGAAGCAATTTTTGTTTGTTTATTTGTTTTCACTACAGGCAGATGAAACACTTGGAGGGAATAACCAACAAGATGTTGGGAGGACTTATTTAGATGTTATTTCCTCTTGGCCTCAGTGCTTGCCTGCATGTCCACAAGTGGAGATGCTGACTGGGAGACTGGACAGCAGATTTTCTCCGGAAATGCTCCAATCAGAGCAGAATAAAACCGCATTGCTCCTGTCCTCTCCAGCTTCAGAGATCAACCAGTCTGGTAGTGACTTCCAGACCTGACCTAGGCTACAGATTTTCTAAGTTTCTAAAAAAGCATGCCCTGAATATCTGTAGTGAAGTCATCTATTTGCTAGCCTGGAGAATGTGCATGTGAGGGGAGACTTTTTAGGATCCTGCTAATATTCACAGGGGAAACTTCATAGCAGAGCAACCACTTTTCTATCACTCCCACAAGAGGATGACAGGACCCATTTTTCATGCAGCATCTGGCTAGACCATTTACTTCTGATTACATTAATTTGGAAATATTATGTGAGTCTTTTTTTTTATGAAGCCCCTGTTGCCCTTTACATAAAGAAAAGAACTTGATATAATCTACTACAGGAGCAAGTAGTTTTTATGGTTTATTTTGTGAGAGCTGGTGACATACAAGGGATTGCCAGGGTGGCAGGACTCCTAGGACCCAGCCAGCAGAGACAATGGCTGAGATGATGAACCCATTTATGCCTTGACCAGATTTAAAATTGCTCTGGGCACTTGAGCTGTTACAGTCTAACTGTTCATCCCACCTGCACAGTGGGGTTCACCAGGACTATGACATTGTCACTTCACCAGAAAGGGCCACTGAAAGCAAAGCCTTCCTGAAAACTGAACTGAGAATCTGGAACTTCTTGCCACTCTACTGAGACTGGGAACCTCACTATGCCAGGAAAGAAAACTGCAGTTTTTGACTTGCTTTCCCCCTAATGTGTTGCTCATCCCCACAAAGACACAGGCAAGCAGGTCAGGTCATTCTCCTGCACCATGAACAGGCAGACAGAGCAGCTGCTAACACTGCTTCTCCTTGGCAATTCCTGGGAGGGATGAGAATATTACATTATGGGGGAAACTACTTAGAGCACAAGTGAGAGAGAAGATGGGAGTGTTGAAGTATATCTGCAAAGGATTGTTTCCTTTTTTTGAGACTGCAGGACACACACATGGAGCACGTGGTTCAGTCTGACTGCATTACCCACCAGCGATCACCCTTACCTCCAGCTGCACCAGGCAAGGTTTTTGTGGACACCACAACATAGAGATTTATTTCAAAAGAAACTTTTCTGAATGCTCAGTCTGACTGTGTCTGAGTCTAGAGCTTGGCATGTGGGTCAGGTCTTGTTTTATCTCTGTGGATTTTACCTAATCCTCACTGAGCGCTGCCAGAGCTCCTTTAACCTCATTTTTTAACTTTGGATCCCTCTGATAACACCATCTACCAGTCATGGTTACTTAGATGTCTTTAGGTTCTTTTCCCTAAAATAATACATATATGAGAGGAAAGATGCCAAATACAAACCCATCTCTACCCCCTGAAAAAAGGCGAGAGGGTGGTGAGGGGGAAGACTGAGGAATGTTAAAAAGAGAAACTCCTGCTTTTAATGGGTGCATTTTCCAAGGAAAATAGAAGAAAATATAACAGACACCAAGAATAACATCCGATTTTCTGTTGCCAGCCCTTTTTATGACTTTAAAAACCAGTCAATTTTATTCAGCATAGTTTCTGGGAAGGAAAAAAAAATAAAGGTGGGGGGAAGGATCCACACACTTCTAATCATATTCAAGTAGGCACTGTACAAAACCTGCTGGAAGCCAGCAGTGGTGATGACTGGCTCATTACCATTATATAAATAGTATTTAAAGTGCAGCTGGGCCCTCACATGAGCAGAGACCTAATTGATGCCGAAATATGTTCATTTCAAGTCCTGTGACTTCATGTGGAAAATATTACACTGGCTAATTAATGGCAATGAGAAGAGATGATGCATTGCCTTATAAAACAAGCAATTGAAATGTTGAGCCTCCATTCAAAAGGAAAACGGGGAGGGGGGAAGGACTCTGGAAGTTTAGAGCATAAAAAGCCTCAACAAAATAAAATGCGTGCTCAGAGACTCGCAATGACACACACTCTTAATCAAGAATTAGAGACATTCAAGAGGAAATGACTTGCTATTTATCTAACAGCTTTCAAGCCAAATCTGAGTTTATTGTATGCCCTTGACAGAAAGATAGCACCAAGCTCAGTGTTTATAGAGAAGAGTTCATGAAAATATAAATGCCTTAATTCTGGCAATTCTGAACACCATCTACCTAATATCCTTTTCAGGCACTTAGGAATGTCACATCTACCGTGTCATTATTTAATACACACAAAGAAGAGTTGGCTCAAGCTGGGAATGCAGGCTTGAATAAATGGGAGAAATTAATTGAACAGTGTTGTACAGAACAGCAGACGGATTATTAACATGGTCTCCTCCAGCCATAAATTGTGCAAATGTGTGAATTGAAACTTTAATGAAAGCTTTTAGTTCAATGCATGGTTCACCATACAAGGTGTAGTGATAAAGGGTGTAGCCAAAAGATTAGAAATGTGGACAAGTCATTTTTAGATAAGACCAGCAGGACTAGATCTGTTACTGGTTAGTTAGGTGAGTGTGAATACCAGGTTATCCCTCCCATGCCCCATCACATCTTGATATGATCCTTTTTTGCTCTAGAATACAATGAAAAGGAAATATATACTGCAAGTTGTTCAAAGACTGACATAAGGGATGCTCCATCAAATATGAAGTCACAGAAACTGGAAAACCAGCACTGGATGTCTGGCAGATTTCTTGCCTTCAGAAGACTCTTTGGCACATAGATATCATCCATGCTTTTACTTAGAATGGGATCTGACAGCCCTAAATCCTGGGTTTCCCAAAGCATCCCTTGAAGACTTTATGATAGTGCCACGGGTCTCACTGTCAGGAAAAAAACTGGCTTCAAATTTCTACTTTGTTTATGTTTTCTTACATTATGCATAGCAAATCTCTTCCCACTTTCTGAAGTCTGGATGATTATCTTTCCTCCCTGCTTACTCAATGCCTGGTTTTCATATTTTTCCTTTTTTTTTTTTTTTCCATCTTCAGATCTTTATCCTTTCTGCATATATCATGTGTTCCAGTTCTTTCATCATTTAAAGATGTTTTCTTTGAATTTCATGATCTTCTCATTGTCTTCCTTTCAAGAATCAAATTAATTGTTCTGAGTTTTGATCTTTCTAGATTTTGTATCTCAGAGACTTGATCCCTTCACGTAATTCCCACTGACCCATCTTGTTGCCAGTTTATGGCCCCCAAAATTGTGCCATAAACCCTCAGCTCTTTTATCTTTATCTGCCTCCTGTATCTTACTTTCCCATTAGTTCTTTGTGGAGTTTTCTTTTGTTATGGCACCAGTGAATACAATTAGACTTCAACTCTCCTTTATGCTATTTACTCCCAAATTATGCTCCCCAAATTGCCTTTCTTCTACTTTTCTGCTGGGGTTGTTTTCCAATCCTCCCAAATTATTGCTGTTTGTAAATTTCATCAAGCGCCTGATTATCTCCATTTCCAGAGATTAACGAAGATGTTAAATGAGACTCTTTTAGAATCCAAGTAGGCACATCTGTCTCCATAAAACAATGTTTACAGTTAAGCCAGCCACAATGATTTTTGGAGTAGAATCTCAGGAAATAATTTTGGAAAACCCAAAAATGTATCATCCGCTCAGATTTATTTCTCAGCGATATTGTGGTACGAGCAAATGCTGTTATTGCTTAGTGTCAAAGGCCACAGCTAGGACAGTTTCTCTTCCTCTGCTTCAGTTTTGTACCACACAATTAGGTGTTACATGGTTTGTGAACAGCTTAAGGAACCACTTGCAGCCAGGACATCACACAAGGCAATATAGCCCCAAGGGTGGATTGCATTAGCAATTAGCAACTCTCGTTGATTAAATCATCTAGATCTGTCTATCCACCCTTCCTTCATGATGGCGACTTGTGACCTAAGCTGTCCAAACAACCAGGGTGAGAGAAAGGTTGGACAATCCTTCTCCCACCTCCCCCAAAAAACAAACCCAGAGCAAAACAGACCGACCCCAAACAAAGACTTCTTCCCTATGTGCATCTCCCCTAGGGAAAAGGATAAGGCACAAACAACACCAGGCAGATGGCAGATGTGTTGTTTTCTGCCCTACTGGCAGGGGCTCAAAAACAATGGCACTGAAAATGCATAAGACCAAGACAGAACAAAATCAAATTGTTTCTTGTAATTTTCTTTCCAACAGTTCAAAGCTTCATTTCAGCTAATGAGTATGTCATCATGATGGCCACAGTCATTAAAATTCAGAGGATCTCTTTCTGAAACAAGCTCTCCCAGAAAGACTTGCCTATAGCTATCTATGAGCATGAGTATTGTGTGCACATTTATCTTTACTCTTGGAGCAAGTGGGGCTAGTATGGGGCACCTGAGAGCTACAGGGGAAAGTGAACTTTATCCAGAACTCCCTTCATATGATCTTCAAGCCTCCCTTGTATTTGTTGTCATGCAGTTGCACTTCCCAAATTCATGCCAGCAGTTCCTTTAATCACACCCACACATGTTTGTGTTTGTTTATTAAGTGCTGACTTCATGGCCTGGGGCAGGCAAAGCAATTGAGATTTGCCACATTTCAGACTCACACCTGCATCTGGCGTGTAAGTGTGATCTTCCAAGTGTGGAGTGTCTTGGTTACTGACTGTTCAATATGCAATAATGGAGAGGAGGGTGCTGGGTCTAGGCGACCTCGTACGGGTTTTTATCTGAAACTCCACACTTCTCTGTGACTTTGTCTGGCAGTCTTGGGGTCCCTTGCCCACTCCTCTGTTCAATGCATACACCAGTTGAAGCCACCTGAGTTTGCTGTAATCTCTGTGGTGTAGAGGCTGGATGGAGTCCAAAGTGTTCTGCCCGAGGCTGTGAGGAAGATCACCAAAGAAAGCTGTGATTTGAAGCATTATCTCCCAAATCCTAATTAATTTCCCTACTGGCAGGGACCTTTCTCTCTCGTCTTGTGGTTTAATTTGCACACCTGAAATAACGAATGGAAATGGAGCAGGAGAGAGAGAAGCGTTAGACTGGTGCAGAGCTCCTGTGTGGAGCCTGGCTTGCTGGCTCTGGTGAGGGGACCTTTTCCAAATTCTACTGCACTAGGAACCCAGATTACAAATCTTCTCAGGCCTCAAGGGTCTGAGATTTCCTCAAGAGATCATGTCCCCTCACCCCCTGCCAAGGAAAGATTCCATTCAGTGGTCTGTAGATGAGTAGCTCATGTTGCAGCTGCAAGCACAAGCTGGGTACCTGAGCATGCAAGAAACATGCACCCTTTGGGGCCTCCACAAAGTCTGGGGCAGAGGGATGCCAGAGGACTTCAGGAACGGTCCTCTAACTTGAAAGTGTTTAATAACACAGATGATTAGGAAAAATTTGTGATTTTTCTTGCAGGACAGAGTCTGGTAAGAATAAAGTCTTCCTCCTGTCTCTTGTTTCTCATGTCTGTTTAAGCATTGGCACAGACGCCCTTAAAATTTTTTCTGCCACTGTTATGAAAACTGTTCTCCAACAATTTTTGGTTTCATGTTGCTTTTTGTTGTACTAACAAATAATAACTCAGCCAAAACAGCTGACTCTCATGGTCTACCATTTTTGTGAGCTGAGCAAAACTCACCTATTTTAGCAAAAGTGTAGTAGACAAGGAGTAAAGTACAGTTCAGCAAGAGTTTTTACAGTCTCCTCTGTTGTTTTATTCCCTCAATTTTTTAAAAGATATTTTGATTAATATTTTTTAAAATTATTGCTGGTCAGGGATGTTTCAGACCTGAACTGTATCCTGTAAGATGCTTCAGCCCAGTGATCTCAGAGGAGAAGAGAAAAAGTGGCTGAAACCACCAGCAATCTCCAGCTGCATCTATGGCTTTGGACAAGTTTGATCCGAACCCATATGCTGACAGATCAGGGCCTGTGCTGTGCAATCTTTCATTTGATACTCTCCAGCTTTGATTTCTGGGGAGGGGAAAGGAAAGGGTGGGTAGGGGATCAAAGGCAGCAGCTACATCCACACCCTCATGTTGAATCCAAACCCACTTGCTTTAGGATGTTAAAGAAGACATAGAGGGAAAATAGGAAAAAAATAGGAAGAATTGTAGAAGAAAAAAATTTGCAGAGAGAGCAGAGAGAAGGGGGAAAGAGGGGATTTGAAGCTCATGTTCCATTGAAAGTTCAGCTGTGCAAATGTAAACCTTACAGAAAAATATACTTTTAATTTTAAAAATCTTTTCAGTTTTGGCATATATGCCTCCTGTTGTGCTGCTATCCAGAATGAAACAGGAAGGTTGGTTTTGCCCAGTCCCTCTTGCTCCACTCTGTCAGAGTCATAGTGGATCATTTGTCATCATGGTGCCTTCTCAGCTGGCAAAGAGCAGACATAAAACAGAGGAGCATCACAGGATGTGACTGGAAGAAGTGAAGTGCATTAGCACTTTCTTCAGGGAGACTAAGCCAAGGAGTGGGTTGAGTTCTGGTGCTCTCCTCTGATACATGTCTAGATATCCATCCCCTGGCTGATAGATAGCCTGTGACTGTAGAAGTGAAGTCTGGGCTTACCCAGCCCACAAATCCCATCTGCCTCTGGGGCACATGATCTCAAGCCTCTTCTAAAGTGGATTCTGGGGTGGGCTTATTTGTCCAACACTGGTTGCCAAAAGAGCAGCTGGGAAATGCGGAGGCAGCTGGGCCGGGCATGGTGAACGTCCTTAAAGATTGATGTAGTAGAAGAGTGTAGCTCCAGACAGGAATCCAGACTGGAGGGATTTCAGGCCATTTGGTTGGCGTCAGGGTGGTTGTCTGACCTGGAGGGCATAGCTGGGAGAGGTGCCATGAGAATAGGCTTAAATAAGCCAGTACCCAAAAGTATGGGACTGGCTGAAGGGGAAGGGCTGGAGTACAGTCTGTGAACCCTGAGAAGCTGTATCTAGATCAGCAAGAAATATCTGCTGCATCAGAGCAGCTTTGTCAAACAAAATTAATTTCCTTTGCAGCAGCCACTCATAAGGGCATAAGGAATTTTTCATGAGGACAGAAAGCGTTTGTGGGATGAGTGACAGTTTGAAATAATGGTATATATTTATATTTTTATATGTGTATACTAGGGATCACAGACCACTGGGCTATAATGTGGGTGAGTATGTGGCTGTTGTAAAGGGCTTTGAGACACTTCTTGATACTAAACTTGGATTTGTCTTGCCCAGACATTACTGCAACAGCTGTTACTGGGGACCATCCTGTCTTTAATGGAATGGAGCCAGGAGATGGTCTGGCCAAGAGGGAGTCAGCTGGGGGTCTCCATCACTGTGTCAGGAGGAGTAGAAAATTAAGCAGGTGGTGTGCCATGCTCCAAAGCTCTGAAAGAGCGACCAAAGCACTTTGGAAAGGACCTCTAAGAGTGCTGAAGTTAACCTGGTAGTGATGAACTACCACAAAGAAACTCTGGGGACATTCTTTAAGGGTCTGGTTTCATGGGCTGCACTATTGCCTCTTTTCTGTGTAGCTGGAGGCGCTGTCCATCAATACCAACAAAATACATCTGCCTTGGGAAACCAAAATATTCTTCTTGAGTGAAGCCTTTTCAGCAAAAGGTGGCTAACACAGACTCCTTTTCAGAAAGGGCAACTTCTGCTGAGACAGAAAGACTGCCAGTTCCCTGAAAACTTTGGCTCCATGAGAGACAGAGAAACTGGTGCTGGACAGATTTCCTGCAAGGAAAGGGGATGTTCTTAAGGGAATGTTTCTTTCCTATTGCTGTACTCTCTGGTATCCCTTAATCAGCCACCTTACTTCACTGGATTGTCCTCAGGAGGATCAGTTCACAGTGTGCCCAACATCAGCCCTCCCTTTTGCAGCTGAAGATACAAAAGCAAAACTGGTCCAGACTCCTTCCCTGGTGTGCTATCAATAGTTACACTTCATATGAACTTAGTTAGTAAGCCACTTTCCTTTAACAATCATTGTCCAAGGTTAAATTAGATACGTTAGAGAAAGTAATTCCTGGCAGAATCTTCCTTAACAAGTTCTCCCAGTAGGAAGATGGAACGATTGGTATTTTTTATCTGTCTTAATATTTGATGTTGTCTTTGAGTTGATGCTGGTATGGGGCCTGGAGGGTGCTGTTTGTCCTCATAGCTAGAACAGCAACCTAGTGAAACACACACACAGAGCCACTTACAAATATACTTCTGCTCCAGCCTGGAGGAATTTACTAGGAGTTCATTCTGAATGGCACTGTTCATTCTTTGATCTCACTGATAGTGCCAGCAAAGGAGGCCCCACTAGGGAAGCTACTGCAAAAGCCTTATCTGATTGCATTTATTAATAAACTAGGCTGGATTTGAATGATTCATCTACGAGGGAATGCATCCCACTGCATAATCCACGGACCAAGACATGCAACCCTTGCTTTCATGAGGTGAACTGTTCCAAAAGGTGTAGGAGAAACAGCATGGAGAAGGGAGGATGGATTTTGGAAACAATACACTAGCTGATGTGTAGCATTCAAGCATAGCTGATAAGAGAGTAACAGCTGCTAAAATACCAGCAAGCACAGCAAAGGATGACCTGTCTCTCACAGAGCCATGAGACACATTGCTCAGAGGAAAGCCTGGAACCAAGACATGACTGCCTGGCATTAAGGTACTGGCATAGAGCCATTGGGTGTTAAGACCATGTGGGTTTAAAAGAACTTGCCCAGATGGCTTCTGCCCTATAACCAGTACAGTCATAAACAACATGTGCTATTTCCTCATCATCTATCACAGAGGCTTCCCTTGGCCAGAGAGAGCACAAGACTGATTATTCTTGGCTCATCTTTTCTTGCTGGACAGGAGCTCCCTGGTTCACATTCAGATTTAGTAGAATCGGTCTTGTCACTCCCAGCTTACTTGTTTAACTGCTCCATTAGGGGAACATCCAGGAACGGATGGGAAGAGGTTCCAAAACTTGAGACTGAAAATTCTGAGTGCAATTCTCTCTCTCTTTTTTTTTTTTTTCCTCAGTAAAAGTTTGAACCATATTTGATGCAATGTCGGCTTCACGAGGTCATTGGCTCCGAAGTCCAATTCCCAAACCAAAGGTTCCTTTGGTAACGTGAAGCACTGTGCATTGCCTCTCCCATTTGTTTTGCTGTTTGCATCTGTAACAAAAAGCAGTAAGTTAAAGAAGAAAAATGAAGCATGTTCAGTCAGGGAAAACTCATGGCACAGCTGTTCCTTTCGTTGTCAGCATTAGGAATATGTGAGACTTCCAAAGCCAAAATCTCGCACCGACCTAGATAATTACATCAACAGCAGGGAAGCACCTCCAGCAATAAAGGAGATCACGTTCTTGATTGCTGGAATTCTAATCATTTGTTTTTAATTCTGTAGGTATTTAAGCAGATAAAAAGAAACAAAGATTCTCTGCTGGATCTTTGCCTTGGAACAGCTATTTGTCTCGCTCTGTTTACCGGAGGCTAAAAAGTTCCTTTCTTCACCTCTGTCTAGGTGGTATCTCTAAAGACAGAGTTCCTTGAACTAATACAAGTGAGCAAAAGGACTTCATTCAAACTCTCATGCAGGCAAGGAGTATCTATGTGTGGATTTCCAGATGCTGTCTGTTAGATCATAAACAAGTGCTGCTTTACAGTTCCAATAATGCAGTGCTGCTCATCTTTGCCTGCAGAAGCAGGGACCCAAAAAATCCTCAAAGGTTTTGCCTCTCCAGAAAGCGCAGTGTTAAATAGATACACATGTCCCCAAAGCCTCTTTGTAACATGACTGAAAAAATACATTCTACTGCACCAGTTTGTTATTTATTCTTTGAGTAATCACAGCCACACTTATTCAAAAACATTTTTTAAATGGTCAGAGCAAGAAATGGAACCTGATTTGGAATGACCTTTCCAAACCTAACTTCAAATACAAATAGCAAAGTTACAGCCACACTAAATTCAGGCTGGTTCTTTATTAAAAAGCACTTACAATTGCATAGGTTAGAAGTAGAAGCAATGCTAGACATTTAAAATTAGGATAAACTTGATATCATTTCATTGACAGATTTGAACCTGACAAAATGATCTATCTACATATTTTCCACTAGTGGCTACCTTCCAGAATAGATAATGGATAGGCAACATCAAGCCAGAATTTGATGCTACAGTAAGCTGTAAGCAAAAGGGAGCTCTAATTGAAAGCATTTCCATACCGTGGGCACTGCTGAGTGGCTGCCATGTTAATTATATGATCCCTTCTTCTAAAGAAATCTTCCACTTGGATACCAAGTTTAACTCCTGCCAAGAGGTCTCTGAAATGCCATCAACAATTGTGTTTTCTGACAAAAAGATAAAGTTAACTAATTGTAAGCACCCTTTGCTGATGAACTTAAAAAAAACCCCACTGGCTTCTCTTCCTGGAGAGACAGCAAATAACGTGGGTCATGTGCATTTATATTTTTGCACTGACATAACTTTGGCACAGGCCTTGGGTTCTTGCCAAGGTGCCACCTGGAACCGACAGCATACATTTAACACAACACAGAGCAACAGTCATATAAAATTAAATCACAATCCAGCCCAGTGCCTTACCTCTGGGAAAGGGACACAGGGGATATCTGGGAGAGAAGTATAGAAAACAAGGCAGATAAAGCATGATCCTCCTCTTAGCAGTCCTGCCATGGCATCTGTGTGATTTAAACTCATCCTATACTAAAGGTCCCATCCCCATGTGCTTTGCTTTGCATTTATCAAAACTGTGTTTATGGAACTGAAATCCCTGATCACTCGGTTTCATTAGGAACTTAGCAGAGAAGCAGCTTATCTGGTAACAGAGAGCCACTTTAACCACAGCCAGGATTGTTGTCACCCAAACAGATTAGTGGTTAATAATAGATTGATATAGCAGTCTACAACTTCATTTTACAGGTATGACTAAGGTCATTTTTCACCTCTGCTTTCATTTCAATCAGGCATTTATTTGCCAGGCATGTGGTAGCATAACATAGATGTTTTATGATTGAACCAAGGCCAATTTCACATCCAGATGGTAGCAGCAGTGCTCTGGCAATGTGGGCAGTCTCCTCAAAAAAAGCAAAGGATTGAAATTGCCAGGAGAATCTGTCTTCCATTTTTTTTCCCAGCAGCAGTGGACATCTCCAAATTTAGAAAGCTGAGCAGGTCTTTGCAATTGTCAATACATCTTTAGCCTCTTCCCCTTTTTATGCCTCTTTTAAATATCCATGCACATTTATGAAATCACCAGTTCTTCTAAACTTTCTTCTGAAAATCTAGATCACTGACTGTGTGTCTGCAAGGCAGTCATCTATAGGAGTGGGTATTAAAACAAATACAAACTGTTCTGGTTACCCTTTTTTGAATTGCTTCCTCATACAGACATACTTTCTGCAGACATTGAAATTCTTTATAAGGGACTGCCCCATTTGGTGTTGGTTTTCACAAGCACTTGATTTTAAAATATATGGAAAGGATATTTTACAGGATGTTACAGCTGTCATGAAAAGAGCTAGCCTAATGTGTTTTTGGAGAAGGGATAAAAGAAAGAAGAGGCAGTTGCATTACTTTTCTGTGATAGCAATGCCCCTGCCATTATGTTTCTTATCAACTTGCAGCCTTTCCCCACAAACTGTTAAACTACTTATAGCTACAAGAATGCTTTTCCCCCCCACTAATCTTGGCTCATTTTCAGTAATTTTCCTATAATCATTCAGGGCTAGAAATGGCTAATATGACACTATGTTGTCCTGGTTAGCTCAGCCTTCAGAAGTTGTCATTTTATTCCTATCTCTGCCACCAGGCTGGTGATACTGTGCCAAGCTGTTTCCTCCTCTGGAAAATAAATGAAATTATTTTGGAATCTCCTTTGCAAGTCTGTCGTAAGATCTGATGACACAACACACCATATAAGAGCTGGACAATATTATGATTATTTTTATTATTCTTAACAGTGTTTGAGAGCTCATTTGCAATCCCTCTCCCTTTTCCTTTTCATGGAGAAGGCAGAAATCAGCAGGTGATGGGATCTGGAGGATTTATTTTTTATTAGTGACCTTTTTCAAAACCTCAGCAATTTTTTATTTCCCTTTCTAAAATACACATGAGGACAGATCAAAATCTTCAGCACTGTTTTTAAATGGCTTTCTACACTTATTTTAATTTTATTCTTTTTACTGTCTTTCCACCACCTCCTTAACAAAGGCAGAAATGAATGGAATTCCATTTTGGAAAGGCATGAGAAACAGATGCAAACATGTGTGCATTAGGCAAGGCATTCTCTGAAACATCTTCAGTTGGAAGACAGATTTAGGAAGATATTTGATGCTGGTAGCCTGTTGAACTGGTACCAAAGGCACTGCAGGATCACTGTCCATCCAGCTGTATGAATAAGCAAACAAGTATCACACAAGTAAGTATATACATGTAAAAGAGTGTATACATGCTCTTCAGAGCAGAATGGCAAAGCTGGAATTAGAATAAGCAGATTCTGTATGCCCCCTTTTCAGCTGTATTTCCTGATTTAATATGCTTCATACCATTTTTTTAGAACAGTTCTCTGGTTCTCAACACCTCCTTTCCCTGCATTTTCATAGGAACTCAGTCCAGACTTAGATAAGGATAATGTAGGACTTCAGTTAAGCCTGTAGAACTCATGACACTGACAGCCTAGGGGGTGCTGAGATGATGAATATTTGTTCTCTTAGAACCAGGCTGTGATTCCAGTTCACTTGTGTTTCAGTTATGAGAAATTTGACTTTGGCCCAGAGAGGAGCTGAACTGGTGTCCTAGCAGTGAACAGTGCTTTGCAGAAAATCCAACCAATGGAGCAGTCTCCACATGAGGGGTTGTTGATGCAGCATGGTAGAGGGGCCCCTCTGGAGACCCTCCTGACTTCTCCTACTGAAGAGGAAGTGGTTGAGATAATGGGTCCTGTAAACTCTGCAGGATCTTATGTTTTACATGCAGCCCTGTTGGATGGTGTTTATCACAAGCAAAGAGGAGAAATTTCTGTGGGAATCTCTTACTTAGCTGTTGTGTAGTTTATTCAAGTCACCAGTTTACTGTAATGTGATAAGGCAGCATGGTGTTGTAGTCCAACTCCATGCCCATGTATTCTGTAAATACAACTTGGTGAGGCCCAGTTCCCAGGAGGTTACTCAGCTCATCCTTTGCTGGTAAAAAACATCCCTCCAACAGGATTTGGTGCTCTGAGTGTTGGAGATTTAGTCCTCACAGGACCAGAGACTCCTGCATAGGCAGGTTGCACAAAATCCAGAGAAAAGTAAGGTCGGGCAGTGACATGAACAGCAGAGCCTTTTTCATTCTCTTTGGGCAAAAAAACAGAGCTTCTTGACAAAAACTCACCATGTGACACCAGATTCAAGGCTGAGCAGCAAACAGACCTTCCCTTGGGGACAACAGGAAAAGGCAGAGCTAGACCAGCAAAGAATGAAATGACAAAGATTAGAAGGATGAAAGCCCCTTGTCCCTCACAGACTCAAGTACCTCTGGGAAGGCAAATCTGTGGGACTCACCTGTGTCTTTTTCATCTCTTCCACCACTGGCCCCAACAACAGGCTGAGGTGTTCTCCACAAGGTGATCGGAGAGATGTTGTCTCCATGGTTTTCCCCAACAATGTGATGCCTTGTGCTTTGGAGTGAGGAGAAATACCTTGAACAGCTCTCATCACCTGCTTCTACAAGTGGCTGTGAGGAGCTGGACAGTCAGTCCTTTACTCTGCCTCCATTTCCTCACCTCAAGACCTTGCAACTCTCCCAGACCTATTGTAATGAAATGATATAATTGTGATAATTTTCTGTGATGTGAATGCCTTTGTTATTAGAAAAGTTCTAATTTTCATCCGTGGTCTATTTTCTAAGCTCTGGAGAGCAGCCATGGTGTGGCATAAGTTTTCTTACCTTGCTTAAATGGTCTTATACAGGAACATACCATAAAAAGCATGATTCTAGTACAGAAGGACAGCACTAGATTTTTCATTTAAATCTCATCTTCAGCCATATTTGCGAAACATGTTATATGTTCCAATAGACACTAGCATAACCTTTAGTCCCCTCCCCGGTGCCTTTCCCTGCCTGGATGTAACTTTAAATTATACTGGCTAGCAGCATCCTCCAGGAGACGCTAAAGTAATCTGAGATCCTGGGGCACATCGAAGCCCTGAGCACAACCTCTGTGTCCTAATCCTGCCCTGCTGTGGCGGTAGGCAGGCGGGCAGGTCGCCGAGCGGCGACCTTGTGCCACGGCGAGCTGCTGCGATCTTTGGTTGATCTGTCGGCCCAGTGCGGGGGAAGCCCCTGTCCCTTCCAGCCCTGTGCCTTCCAGCCCTGTCCCTTCCAGCCCCTGTCCCTTCCAGCCCTGTGCCTTCCAGCCCCTGTGCCTTTCAGCCCTGTCCCTTCCAGCTCTGTCCCTTCCAGCCCTGTGCCTTCCAGCTCTGTCCCTTCCAGCCCCTGACCCTTCCAGCCCCTGTGCCTTTCAGCCCTGTCCCTTCCAGCCCTGTGCCTTCCAACCCTGTCCCACTCAGCCCCTGTCCCTTCCAGCCCTGTCCCTTCCAGCCCTGTCCCTCCCAGCCCTGTCCCTCCTAGCCCCAGCACAGGCTGCGGGGGTCGGTGACAATGATGTCCCTGTCACTTCTGTGCCTGTGTGGGCTTTCTGGCCGCAGGGCTGTGACAAGGAGGAGAAGTACGTGTGTCTGGCACGCTGAGAGAGGGAGGGAGCTCCAGGCACAGGCGTGATGACAGTAGATGGTGAAATCATTAGCCCGGGATTACAGTGAGAGATGGGGCCTGAGCCACAAGAGCAGAATCTGTATCCAAAGCTCAGGGGTGGTGGGGTTGGGCTTGGGCCCATCTCATATTCAAACTTCAGTGCAGAATTCAGCAAAAGACACACTAGGCCCAAGGGAGAAAAAACAACTTATTCACACACAGATTAGCTGTGGAGGGGGATGCAGGGAAATACCTGCCAAGTACACTGTTTAAATATTAATGATCTCCTCTTCTCCTCTAATTTTTAAAACTTTTCTCCCTTTTTTTTCCAGTGGGAAAGCCCCTCCCCACTTTTATATCAGATCTGGTGCCTTTATTTCCTTCTCAGTGATATATTCCATCCCTCCTCAGCACATTGAACAACATGTCCCTGCCATGCAATAATTGCAGTGGCCCAGCACTCCCAGCACTCCCTTGGAGAGCGAATGTCCAGCCTGCCTTGGAAAGGACAAACTGTCTGTCAAGGCAAAGGAAGCTGCAGGCTGATTCAGACAGAGCTAGGGTACCTAAATTCAGCCCTCAGTGGAGGAAAAAAAAAAAGAAAAGTAAAAATAAAGGTCACCTTTAGATTTGAATCAAGATTAGAATTTCCCAGGTTCAGGCTTGTTTTAATAAGGGGGCTGAACCAGATTGCTAAACTGAAACTTCCTGGCCCACTGGGGATATTACAGCTTTAGAGTAAAATTTTGCTAAAAGCCCCAGAGGTTTGAATTCTTCTCCAGCTGTTGCTCAATTTTTCTGTTGGAACAAACCAGCAGCGAAGGTCGTGGCTGGTTAATATTGTGACTGGTCCTGTGCTTTGTGACAGTGTCTCTTGCAGAGTTTAGGGAAGAAGATTTAGAAGGCTGAGTAGTCAGGGGTGAGGTTTGAACACTAGTGCAGCTCTGGCAAAACATGAAAAGCAAGAACTGCTCTGTCTTGCCTCATTTGTTGAAGATTAATTTTAATTTTTTTTATGCTTACTAACTAGGATGCTCCTTGTTTTATGCCTTTGCAGAGATTGTTTCAAAAAGGGTCATTTGAAGAAAAGAAAGTTGATGGTAGACAGAATCTACTGAAAGCCATCTATGAGACACGTCCACTTGCAGTACTTTGATACTCTCAATCATTCTCCTGGACAGAAGTCCACCCTCCTGAGGACAAAGGTCTACATGAAAATAGGAGATTTTCTCCTGGGCCATTAAAATGAAGCTGGACTGCTACAGGGATTCTACAACCTTTTCCACTTTGATCCTTACCTCCTGGGTATAAACTGGTGGAGGATTTGTGCCTTGGAGGATTAGGATTGCTGCTGATGATGTTTTCATCTCTCTTTTAAGGGAATAAGCTGCGAACATAAGAACAATTATTGTCAAAACTGTCCCCATCAGAGAAACCCTTCCCTGATGCCAGGCACCAGTGCATGCCTGCATGACAGAAGGCAATCCTGCAGTCGTCTTTCCTCTGTTCTTGCAGTTTGGAGTCACATGGATCACTTTGTATGTAATGTCTTTCCATTGACTTCTCCCTCATGAACCGATCCAGTCACTTGTTGAATGGTGTGTCCTGAGGCAGGGCTGAGTTACCTGTTGTGAGAGAAGCCACCTTTTTTTTTGTTTTGATCCAAATTTGATACCTGCCCAACCTCTCCCTCCCAGCATGAGTTGTGCACAGTCAAAAAAATTCTCCCCAGTGCTGGGGTCCACTGGAGATAACCTCCTTTCATAAACTCCAATGGGAAATTTTCCCCAGGGTGTTTCTGAGCAGTGATGAGATGAGTTCACAGAGTCCTGTAGGATTGGATCAGGGCTTGGATCACACAGGGGCTGACGTGGGTGATAATGTACGGGCCGGGCTGGGCTGGCACAACAACGTGGACACTTGCACTGCCTTCTAATAAATCTCTTTGGAACATGACCTCCAGGGCATTTCCATTCTCTCCAGGAAGACACATTTGCTGTGGCTGTTTTTATTTTTTTTCCGTAAATAAATCGATCCAGCCCAGATTTTTGACCTTTTACAGAGTTAAAATGTAAACCACCACCCAGAGAACCTAGAAAGGATGAAAAATATGGGAAGACGTCTTTGCAAAATACAAATTTTCCAACTAAGCAACTAAGCTTTAAGGTTTTGTGGACTATATGACAACACTAATTGGCAAGCACTAATTGGCAAATTTAGAAACTACTCCTGCAATGCAGAAGTAAAATAGCCATTCAGAAATAATCCCTCTTGGAACAAAGACAGGAAATTCAATATCTTTGCAGAATCCAAAGTTAGACTGGGGCCATGGGTTTCATGAGCAGCTTCTCCAGGGATTGCATTTGTAAACCATAAACAGATTAAGAAAACCCACTCCTGCAAAATAGCCTCATCACAGTGAATTTTCCCCTTACTTAAATACTATCTTAAATACTATCTGCATTTGTGCTGTAAAATCTCCAAAAATCCTGGTAGGATTGGAATATTCTTGAAATGCAATGTTTTGCTTGATCAAGCAAAGAAGGAAGGGGGGAAAGAAGGAGCTAAACAGAGATATGTCCTGCAAAACAAATAAATAGCAATATTTGGTTTGGGTTTGGTTGGGTTTTTTCCCTCACCAAAACACCTTCTACATTTTTCTACAGCTCTGGAAGCCATGGATTGTTTGCCTATTCTTATTTGCTGTCAGAGACTTCTCTCTGGCCACGTTATTAGAAAATAAAAATATTCTTGTAACAGACACCTAGAGGAGGTAGAAGAAGGAAAAACAAAGAATTTGTAGCTGTGTTTCTCACCTGGGACTGGTCATGCTAGCCAGGTGAATGGCAGATACAACAAGAATTATTTGTGATACACAAGCTGCAGACTCATTAGTTGATTTTGTGTCCGTGTCTTTCAAACACATAAAGATCTGATCTTCATGAATATGCCTTATGATGGCGAAAGATGTAGGACTGGGGGAAAATTGCTGTACCCGTGTTACTGAAAACAATGTATTTAAAGGGAGAATACAATTGTAAGAAGAAAAAGATAAGAAGAAAAAAAAAAAGAAAAAAAAAGAAAAGAGTAAAAGGAGGAAAAGGGGAAAAGGGGAAAAGAAGAGTCAACAGACTTGGGGGAAAATGGTACAGAGTCACAAATATATATGCAGGGTTATGTAGAAGATTATACATATGATAGATTCAAGAAAAAATACCTACTATAAAGCAGAAAATAACCCTTATGCTGGTTCAGGAGGTTGTACAGAATGCTTCCAGCAGATCAAGTTTGTGAATGCCCTTTGATCACCAAGAAGAAGACTAAAAGGAGACTTGACAGGAATTTTTAAATACTGTTGGTTTTAACCAAATGGAGAAAACACTGCTAAAAACTATAGTCTCTGTATTTGTCATGGAGTCTGAACAACTTGGAGTTTCCTAAAATGAGAGAAAAATCACAGAAGGTCAGACTTGAACTTGCTGTGAGCTTAGAGATGAAAAATTTAAGCCTGTTTTCACTATCAAAAAGGAAGCAAAAAGACAAAAGAGAAAAAAAAATAAAAGGAGAAAATTCCTTTGTCAGGTCACTTTCTAGCTGCCCTCAAGGTCATTTTATCCTAATGGTGCTTCTTCTGATGTGGACACCTGGTCAGTGAGAACTGTGCTGAGCTCACTAATTCATTTCACAGCATCACTGGTAGGAAGTTATGTGTAACAAAGTCCAGGCCACGTGCATGCAGATGTTTTCTTTTGTCATTGTTGTGAAAAGGCTTTGGGGATGATGAGTTACAATCACATGGAACAGACTTTTTGGTTGGTTTTTTTGCTGAAAGCAGTTGTTGCAGCAAGAGTACCTGGTGTATAAACTGCCTGGTTTAGCAGGGGGATGCAGAGATCATACACATCATGACCCAGATTTTTGGAGATATATTTAGGTAGCCACGCTGTATTAATTTCAGAGGGAGTGAGACCTCCTGAACCCTCTCAGCATGTGCCATTTTCCAATCATATCTTAGAACATGATTCTTCAGATTCTTACTCAGCTAACATCTCTATAGTATCCTCCTTGTTTCCTTACTCCTAAGATTTACTCACTGCATTCTAACTCTGTTGTACTGTGCCTTTCACTTGAGATTATTGCTATTTTATATCCCTATTCCATCATTCTGTCACATGTAGTGGAACTTTATTCTGAGCCCAGTATCAAAATGTCTTTTTTGACTTTTCTGGTGTGGTTCCATTAGCTGAAAATGGAGAATTTGTCTGACATGTTTTTCTTTTAGAGAAAAGACTTTGCCCTGTTTTGATAGTCTGTGTAAGTGGCAACAAAGCAAGAAAAAGGCCAGGAAGAGTTATCATGCCCATTTTAGGAAACTGAGGCAGAGCAAGGGAAAGAATGAGACAGCAATTGTCTGTGTGAGTCACGTGAAGGACACAGAGCATCAAGCTCTGATCTGTGAAGTCCCAGGGTACCACTGAGATTTCATTCTATTCGTGAACGACTTATGTCTGGTACTGCCTTCTGTTAAGGTAACTTTTGATGTGAAGATTGAAGACTTCATACCTTATTTTAGCCTTTTGTCTTCTGCAAATTTTTTCACAGAATTTTAAAGGATTTTACCCATGTTCAATTTTTGAGGTGAAACATGGTGTAGAAAAATATACATCCAGAGATGCCTTTCATGGTCCTAGCTGATTTCATCAGAATCCTCCTTCAAGTATCAAATCAGCCTTTTGCAAATATCTGTAAAAAAGATTTGATGGTGGTGTGACAAATGAGGACTGAATATGCACCAAAACCAGAATAATTGTCCTCTGGACAGATACTAGTAGGATGCTAGTAGTAAAACAAAGTCACAAAGTTAAAGTCCTTGGACCCTGTGAACCCCACTGCACCAGGGACTCTGTCCATTGTCACAAGCTCACCTAAAAATGAACTGATCACATACAAAGCTGGCACCAGGCTACCTGGAGGGCATCTGGTTTCCTTTTATGTTTCCTTTTATTAGGCACCTGTGAGGCTACTGCAGCTTCACAGTTCCTGCGTGCAGGGAGCCAGGAGTTCAGCCATTACTTACATTAAAAAGCAATGACACCAATAGAAAGTAGACTAAATTCTTGTTCCCATCTCCCCTTTCTCCTCTCATCTACCTGCAGGTGCTTCTGAAATAGAAATCTTTTGGATGCATCCCATGGGAGTCAGCGGGGGGTAAACGTTGACTCCTGTGAGATTCAGGCGCCAGCTCTTTGGGGATGTTCAGATCGTATGTCTAGACAAGATAACATCCTTCTCTGAACCCAGGAGCTAACCCCTGGGGAACACATTATTCATGTATAAAACACCAAGAGAAACTTTCACTGCATGCAGCTTCCTTTTTCTTTCTCTCCTCCCCGTGGGAATTTGCTTCGTTTAACCCTTTCATCCCTATGAAGCAGCAACTTCCCTGCTTAAAGCCATTACTGTTTATCCTTCCACCCTTCAGGGCTCAGCACTCTGCATCTGCAAAAACACTGTGTCTGGCTGAACAATGCCAGGTGAGCCTTCAGCAGTGGCTTTAATGTGAAGTCCAAACCCAGAGAGACCTCCTCCCTTCCCCATGGAGAATAACAGTTCTTGAACTAAATCTCCAGCCCTGTCTGTAGGGCCCATATAGCACAAAACACCTGGCAGTTTGCCCTAAGAAAGCACCTGGAGTTGCTCCTGAGACAGAGGAATACCCTGAGCATTCTGGACTAATAGGGATATGCAGGACACAGAAGGAATGCAAGACATTTTATTCTGATCTACTTTCAGTAACCTCAAGCCCCTAGAAAGTCTTGTCACCTAGTGTAACTTTGTGAAGTTTGAAGAATGGTTTGCATTCTGGGTGACAGTAACTGGGAGCAAAGCATCTCCCAAGATTAAGGAATGTGTAAAATCAGTGAATGCTGTCTGGACATGCACTTTTCCCTGTATGGGCTGACCAAAGGGTTACACACACCTTTTTCATGTTTGCTATGGCCATGGACAGATGCTACTGATTTTACACAAGCTAGTCTGTTTGTGCAAATTCATCAGCAGATCACTTTTAATCTGGTTACATGACTGGGTTATTTTATTTAGTCTCCATCACCAAATTTTACACCATCAGATTTTTCCAAGGCCCTCAACACATGGAGACCAGCTTAGTGTCTCTACTTTTTGGTTTTCCTCAGCATATTGTACTTTTTTCCTAAGATTTTTGGTTTGGATTATAATGGTCAGAGACAAAAACACAAACAAACATAGAACAGCCTCTGCAAGAAGATTCGCTTTGATCTTGCAACATGGCAAGAGACATCTGTCCACAAAAACATTTGTCCCAGCAGTTCAGTTGCTGAAAGATGGGAGTTGCGTGTCTTTATGAGGTCAGGTTGGCAGAAGAGAGAAGAAATTTGGTCCCTACAGTAACTGCTATACCCAGAAATTATCTGGGTCTTGGATCTGACTGATCATGTGTATCTATTTATAAAAGGCACTTGCAGGCAGCAGTAGCACCATATTGCTCTGTTATTACATTTTAGCTGAGTAGAAAAAGTCCCTCCTAGGCAGGTGGTGTGTTAACACTCTGTGGATCCAACAGCTCTCTCCATTTATGAAAGAACAAGTGGCAATGGAGATAAGAAAAAGGGATCCAGTAGACGTAAATTTTTTTTCTTCTTTTCCTGTGCATTGAGAACTGCAGAGAATTTCACAACATCACATCTGATTCACCACAGTGATAGAGATCCATGGCTGGATTAGAGTAGTAAAATTCTTGCAATCAACAGTGTGGAAAAATAAAACATTTTTAATTAATGTTTCTACATTTAGAAAGAAGTGGGATATTACACTCTTACAACATAAGAATAGTGAACTCAGATCCCAGTCCATTAGTAACTAAGTATGGTTTTAAACAACTTCAGCAAGGGATAAACATTTTGAAATCAGTAGGCCTGGATAACTTGCACCCAAGAGTCCTAAAAAGGTTGTCTGAAGATCTCTCTAGCCAACTTATTTTAGTTTTGAATAAATCTTGGCCTACCCAGTAAATTCCAGTAGATCATAGAAGCTAATTTTGTGCCAATATGCGAAAGGCCAAGAAAGATGACCCAACTAATAGTAAGCCAGTTAGCTTGACACCAGTCTTAGGCAAAAATAAAAACCAAAAGAAAAAAAGCCAAAACCACAAAAACAGGAGTCAAATAATTAAAAATTAGAGAACAATTGAACTTACTGTCAGTCAAAATGGTTTAATAGAAATGGGCCGTGTAGTACCAAGACGATTTCATTCTCTGATGAGATCACTAATTTTGTTAGCAAATGCCATGGTGAAAAGATAACAGACTTTAAAGCACTTTATCTTTCTCAATATCCTCATTTCAAAAGCAAGTTGATCTGTCTCATTCCAATAAATTCTGCACTAAATTGGAGTTGATTAAACTGCTGTATAAAAAAACATTGTGAATTAGGGTATTTTTACAAATGAGGGTTTTCTGGAGAAGTTAGATGAGGAAATCAAATATTTTCCCAGTGTTATCTGATGGCTTGATGAAATAAAACTGCAAAGAACTAACAGGAGTATTCACTTATATTTTTATTTTTATTTTTTAAAGCTCAGAACAATCCTCCCACACACAAACATTCCTGCCATGCAAGGAAGAAATGGAGAAGAGTTTAAAAAAACTGAATCTTAGCCTGATTTTAACTTGATTGAGAACAAGACCAGTATTTCAGCCTCTTATGAGTTACTGCGAAAAATTTTTTCTCTGTTTAAAGTGAAGGGAGACATTGACTAAAAAGATCAAGATGCTTGATAAATCAAACTTATTTAAATTAAGTACATACATGGGAACAAACAAGTAATTTTGGAGATACTCTCAATAAAAAGGACTGTTTTCTGAAAAGTGATGGTTCTGAAAGGGTCATAGTGGGCAAGTGATTGAACATGTGGGAAAATTGTATTCAGAGAGTAGTTATCAATGGTTCACTGACAAAATGGAAGGATATTGCAATAAAGTTCTACACGGATTTGTTCCTGTTTCCTGTGCCATTCAATATTTTCATTAATGACTGAATTATGGCCTTTTGGTATTAAATTTGCAGATGACACCAACCTGGGAGTAACTGGAGATGCCAGAAGGCAGGAGAACATTTAGTATGATTATAGCAAATTGGAGAAATAATCTGAAAAAATAAGGTGATCTTCAGTAGGAATGATTATAAATACTCATTCCTTAGGCAGCAACTATAATTTTCCCAGATCTGGGATGGATAGTACTCTCTTGGGTAGTGAAGGTCTGGGATTTCACTGGAGCATGATCTGAGCATGAGTCAACAGTGTCTTAATATTGCAAAAAAGACAAACAGTGTGGGGGATGTATAAACACAATTTCGCCTCCAAAATACGTGCAGTAATCCTTTCCCAGAGTTCAGCGTTGATAAAGCCCTAGCTGGAGGCTCTTCCAAAGTTCTGAGGGCAACTTCAGGCCTCTGGTGCCAAACAAGATGCAGATCAACTGCAGGAAATTGAGAGGGGAGTGATAAGGTTGGAGGTCTAGAAAAGGAGACATTGTTTATCCTAGACCATAGGTGTGTTAAAGGATGCTGCAGAAAGGAAATGATGCTCGTTTTCTTCATGCTTATGAAAAGACAAAATCATGGCTTAAATGACAGGAGAGGATCCTAGATAGGAATGAGGGTAAAAAGCTTCTTAAGCAGAAGGCAGTGAATCACTCCAGTGCATTGCCTGGGGTGCTGTTCCCCTGAGAGGATTACTGGAGGTCTTTAAGAACAAATTAGAGAAACATCTGCAGGGATAAAACAGCTGGAATTGATCCTGAGTTTGGGTAGGGAGGTAGGCTGGAAAGTCACTCTAATTTATGAACATTTTAGTGAAAGAAACAATTCAATACATGTCATAACTGTACAGGAAGCAGTGTTAATTAGAAGTAGAGTTGAGACTCCTACACAGGGATGAGCTTTGTATCCAAACAGTGTCACTGCTCTTGCTTTCTTCAGCAGAATGATGTATATTATGATGCAGAAAAGATTTCACTGGGGCTTAAAGTTTACAGGGACAAAGTAAGATATATGTAAATTTGGTTTTCATTGAGTCAATAGTTTCAGTCAATGGAAGTGGGAATATTATTTATATTAATGTAAAATTTTGGTTTGATATTATCAAATCATATGGTTTATTTCTTGCTTTGAAACTATATTTTATATTAAACTTGGTATTTTTAAAGATAAAAGTTTTGTAGAAGATTTAAAGAATGTTGAATTACTTCAAAATGAAGCCTAATAATTTTCTTAGAACAAGAATTTATTTTGTGACTTTTTTTTCTCAAAAACAATATCTCGGTACAAAATAAAATAGGTTTTTTTCAGCAATATTTTGTTTGGTGATGGAACAGAAAAGGTTTGTTATTCTCTGATTGTATTTGTCAGACCTTTTGAGACCTGGGTGAGCCTTGCTACATAGGAGCAGTGCATCAGCCCATTTCAACTACTTCTCCCAGCAGAATCTTGATTAAGAATGCTGTCTCTCCAGTGGACTGCAGACTTCCTCTCTCATTCAGTAATTTGCAGCAGCCAGGGAGGAAGTTACTATATTCCTCTACACTTAATATCATACAGAGGCATAAAAAACAATGAAAATTTGTCAAAAAATGAAGACAAGGACATTGATGGCCCAATAAAAGAAGTGACAGACAAAATATAGTGGCCTTTGATACTTAGGAAGCATGCCAGCAATTTCTTTAAATCTCAAGATGACTGATTTATGATTTCCCAACATATTCTTTTCCTTCTTTCCTTCTCTTCTGTCATAGACTTCTTGTGGATGTTATCTCCTATCAAGTGTCCTCAATCTGGTTTGTGTTACTCTAACCCTTCAGTGAGGAGTAAAACCACCCTCAGCCTCACCCAGCTCCCTTCCACATCCTTTTCTGGCCAGTCCAATCCACTCACCCCACAGCCTGCTCTTTACACATAAATCAGTGAGGCTCGTGATGTTTGTGTGGGAAGGGGATGAGCCATCTTCTCCTCGACCCCTCTCCTCACCTGTTTACATCTTCCCAACCTTTACCTCTTCCCAACCCCCCTTCTCAGTCAAACCTGTCCTTGAAGAGACACCAGACTTTTCCTCCCTCAGAAACATGGGTTGCTGTTGTTCAGGCAAGAATTGCCTTTGAAGTGAGGGTATCACAAACTGTCCAACAGCTGCAGAGACTCCTGAAGGTCACTTTCTGCTTAGAAACTCTGCAGGGTGTTGGCTTTGTGTCTGGGGGCCTATTTTACTTCTACAGTAGCTCGCTTGTTCCTTTAAACGTGAGCCTTGAATAGGGGTCCAGCTTGAGGCAACTTCATAGCAGTTGATTTATTTATTTTTGGTTTTTTTGAAGTACAGAGTGCCTATCTTCTCTCAGGCAGCACATGTAAAATCAGCTGAGTTAGGTCTTGCTTGCACCAGGTGTCATTGGCACCAGCTGGGAAGCACTGGGGGTATCAAACCAGTGTAAAGATGCTCAAAACAATACCTTGTGCTTTTCTAGATATCTCACTGGGCTGAACAGAAAAAGGAGTATTTTAAAGAATTCTCTGCACCTCCTTGTTAAGCAAATCTGTAAAGCCTACATTGCTCCTCCTGTGCTTATTGAACATGGCTTCCCTTCTACAGACAAGGGAAATGGAAACAATTATTTGTCTTTAAACTACTCTGCAGTTGTAATTTAATTCTTTGGCCTGTTCATTCAACTGCCTCAACTCTTTTTAGTCCCAGCAAGTTATGGAAAAGATACAAACTTTTCACAACAAGCCCAGGGGGATTCAGCCCAGGGAGCTTTCAAGAGCTGAGTGATTCCTCCAAGTTCAGGGCATGGGATTATCCTGTTTTGATGGCCAATGGGGGTACAGATGATGCTTCTCTCCAAATATATGCAAAGACCTGTAATCCCAGTGACTTTTGTTGCACTTCATCCCCTTTCCTGACTTCCTCTTGATGCATCTGTTTCAAGAGAGTGAGTTTTGTTTTGCCTCTGGATTAAGATATTGGTCCCTGAAGCTTCTCTCTCTTCCAGACTGCAACAGTGAGCGAATACCTTGGACTGTCCAGAGCAGAGGGGAGTGGTATCAGATCATCAAGGTTATTTCCTGCTGTCAGCCCTGTCTTCTAGAAGGCATGCCCCAGTCTCAGCCACAGAGAATGTGAACAATTTTGGACCACTGCAGGAGCACTTTCACCACCTGTTCTCCCTCCCCTTGTTGAATCGTTGAAGGAAATCATTTGACAGGAAAACTGACAATGAAGTAGAACTCTGCTTGAGTAAAGTGGGACATAAATTGTCCTTCAGAAGGTCTTCAAAAGAAAAGAACAAACTCACCCAGGCCAGCAAAAGGATTCCTGAGGATGAATCTGGCACTGTCTAGGGTGTATATATTTCAATATAAAGTCCATGTGAATACAGTAAGTGGCACGGAATATTTCTCCTCAATATAATTAACATCTTCTATGATATTTTATTCTCTTCCATTTCCCTCTAAATTAAAAAACCAAGTAATTCAACCCACCTGAGAGCAAAAGCAAGATGCAAGGAATCTCTGTCTTCAAATAGGACGAGTGAGTGCTAATGTGAGTGTGTTACAAAGAAAAACTTTGCCTCTGAAAAGGGTTTTATGTTTCCCTGAAGCGAGGAGTAGCTGCATTTGTACCAGCTCCACAGCCTGTCTGATATTGATATGTCTTGAGTCGTCTTTGAAAGCCTGGTTCTTTCTTCTGATAGATAAATATAACCCCAGATTATTTTCACCCATCTGAAAGAGAAATCATTATGAAATTAACCAGTGATCAACCAAACCACACGGGGAGCTCAGAAAGAGTTTTTAGGCTTTTTCAAATGGCTGGCTGTTCTCTCTCCATCTGGTTGTGTTTAGCTCTGAAATATAATTTTTGGTGCTGATCACTGCTGGGTAGACCATACAATTAAGGTATTTGAAAAACAAACATTTCTAAACCACTGATCATTGGGGAGATGGCTTAGAAACGACAGCCCATTTTCCAAGAAGATGGTTAGGAAAGGGAACCTGAAAGCTTAAGATAACATTGAAAAGGAAACAGAAGAAGTCCAGGGAGGGGAAAAAAAACAAAAGAAGAAAAAGGAAACCAACCAAATAAACCCACCCTCACAAGGATTTTAACTGCTTCTCTAGCACTTTCAGACTTCTATTATTTGAGTGCTTTAAGGAATCTGGCCTAGTTTCTGTGGATTTCTACAGCTTCATGCCTCTACACAAGAGATATATACTGAGAAGTGGAATCTGTGACAGTTAGAAAACAGGAAATATTTGTAGTGATAGGAGGAATTTCAGCTCTGTAGGTCTTTTTTGGACTTTACAATATCAAATTTCAAGCAGGAACGAGTGCAGGACTGAAGGCCCAGAGACAAATTTGGACGTGCCTCTCTTTACTGGTACCCTGCTGATTATTTCTTTTTCCCACCTAAACTCAGCTCACTTTGGCTCACCTCCCATTATCCTCGGGCAGCTTCATTTTTCTTCTTAAACAATTCCAAAACTGTTCATTGCTGAAGATAAGTGCCTGGCTCATTCTCATATGAAAGATGATTTAAAGCCAGGAAGTTTTTTACAGTTCCATTTTGACTATTTTATCAGTTAACTAAGAAGATAGAGACAGTAAAAAAATAAAGACTGTGTGATTCAGTGGCTGGTGCAGGAACACAAGTGTTCAGAAGCGAGCCAGAAATTAACAGTTCTGAACTCTTGCAGGGTTCAGGTACAAGTGTGAATGTTGCTGTGTAAGCCATTTAAATCAAAAATCAGGATCTCCATTGGGGGAAGGCTCAACCCAGCCCTCAGATGCAGAAGTAAAGCCCATCTCTAGCAATAGCGCTGCTATTGCAGTCAACAACGCTGTGAAAATATTTGGCTAAGGATAGGGCATTTCTGGATTTCCTCGAAGTCCATGGCTGCCTTTGACTGAGGAGGGAAAAGGTTTTGGATCCTGCACAGGAAGGTGATGCAGAGGCCAGTGCAGAAGCCTCCAGAACCTGAGATAAGCTTTGACTAAGCCTTTTAATACTTGGATGCTTAAGCAAAGATAACCTCCAAGGTTTTGGCAGCCTTGCCCACAACTAGCTGAAACACAGAAGGACCAGGTAATTACCTAATGTGGTAAGAGCAGTTATGGGAAGTGTGTAAAAGGTAAGACAAATTCTACCTGAGACCAAGGCTTGCTCTCACATCTGGGATTTTCATACCCAATGCAGGTCCTTTCCCTTAATTTTGCTGAGATGCATCTACTGTTGAGATGGGCCTTGGCACTGCTTTGCTTCCTTCCTAGTCAACACTCCAGAAACCTTGAATGTTGTGGGCTTGTAGAGAATAGGGAGTGGAGTCCTGGGTCCTTCTTCCAGATTCTTACTGGGATAGAGAGGCTGTAAAAATTCTCAATTTTTCATTTTTTGAGCAGTTGTTACTCAAAATATAGTCAAATCCACAGAGTTAGACCTCCCCAGACTTTGTGAAGACTGCATCCCAGCATGTCAGCAGTGTGCAGGAGTTGCTGAATCCCTGGAAAGCACCTAGGGAGCTTCCATAAACAACTTTTAAAATGATAATGATAGTTAATGACCTAATTTCCTAGCCAGCCAAAATACCTGTGGAATCAAAGTCCCATATCTGAATTAATCTAAACTCCTGGGAGGTTTTGTTCTGGACTTAATATTCACAATTACTCCTTTATGTCTGGCATTTTTTGGGGCCAAATCAAGACCCCAGCTTAGATATCCAAATAGTTGGATAGAATTATTTATTTTCTGCAAAATACCGGATTGCAGTATTGTGTAACAGCAAGGGGTCTCAAGGAAAATGCAATTTTACCACCTTTCAGTGAGGCAGATGTATCTGCAGAATGTACTACATAAACAGCAGTCAAGCCTCAAAAAGCTGCAGAAAAAAGAGAGTATATATCTTTCTAAATTTCTTGATCCCATTACGTTATGTTCCTTATTCCTAACTCATATTTTCCTTGCTGTAAATTGGAAATTTTCCCCTTCATCCTTTACTCAATTGCTTGAGTAAGAGTCGCCAACAACCTCTTTATAGCTACTTGCCATATATTGAAAGACAATTTATCAGTTTTCTCTCCACCTTCATTTTCCTTCCTTTCTTCTTTAGACTGGCATGTAACATGCAGTGAGTCCTGGGTTCTACCTGTAACTTCTGCCTGTTCTAGAGAACTGCCAGCAGTTCAGAGTGAGACCTGTCTATGTGGGACTCACTAGGCAAATCTATGCAAACTGAAAAATCAGCATATTCTGCCTGCCCTTGCAAGACAGCCTTTTGTGGTGAGTTCCTTATAATTATCAGTTAATTGTTGTGGATCCCATGTTGCCAAAAATTTGAAGATGTGAAGATTGGATGCTGGTACAATTTGCAGCTCACAGGGTACTTAGCTATTCCAACAAAGATTTCAGCTCCTTTCCACAACATATGCCCACAAGCCTGGGTTCTGGTATAAATGACAGTGGGGTTTCTGACTTGTGATATCATCTCCCCTTCCTGGTAAGACTGGGTAGAGTTGGTTGGTTTGATTTAACCTTCCTTTTCTTGGTAATCTTCCTTTGCAAAAACATATGTGTAGTTAAAAAGTCCCTAAAAGTGCATAAAATGTTCTTCAGCAGCCTGAGTAATGGGATGAAAGACCCAATTCTACCCCGTTAGAGAAAACATGTTTTCCCCCTTCCCTAGAGTTCAGTTTTCTGCAGCCATCAGAGCAATAACTGCCCTGCCATACATGGCAGGTCTGCTATTTGTGCAGATGCTTCTGGTTTTCCTGACCAGTTTTCCCTACCTAGCACTTAGACACTTCTAGTGAGAAGACAAGGCTTTGGGGCCAGCTCTGGGCAGTAACCATAGGGCCATGTGCCAGAGAACAGGTGACCCATCTCCAAAACTGTGGTGGTGAGATTGGTGAACATGGCATGGAAGTCCCCACACCTCACTCAGTGGAAACACATCCTGTGCAGAAACCTGGCAATACCCCTTTGGGCATCCTTCATAGAAGTCAATCCATTGCACTTGAGACCTCACCAAATTCTGTCTTTGCACCCAGAAAAACAATAAGGAAACAAAGATGATCCATAGACTGTTGTTTTTTTATGGGGAACAAAATAGATTGCTATAGCTATGTGGAACTTATGAGCTCAAATATATCACACCATCGATTATACTTTATGCAATTGTATTTATATTTATTTAGCAACATTAACAACTACAGAGGGAGCCAATAACATTTCTAAACCATTTGGACTTTAGAAAAGAGCCAGCTTGGACAACCAAGGCCAGGACATGGTTAGCTGTCTTCTTTGGTACATGTGAAATTGATTTTTTTCACTGACTCTACCATTGTACTTTCCCTTTTTTTCAGTACAGCTCAGTTTTCCTTGCCTTGATCACAGAGAATCCCTAGGAACTCACTCAGTCAGCATATATGCTGCTTTATCTGCATGGCTTTATGAGTTTGCACGTGCCAGAAGAAAGTTCAAAAGCTTCTTATCTTCAATTTCACAAATTATATATATATCTACACAGACATATATAAGTGAGGAGTGTTCTGTAGCCCAATAGATTTACCATTTAGGATGAAGACTTTTAATTTATTTACTTATACAAATCTTATGAGTCTTTCTAAAAGAACAGCAATTCAACCTACATTCTGCATGAATTGCAGTAATGTAGTATTAGTGATATTAAAATCATTTACTGTTGAGTCAGATTCTGAATTTCTTCCTCAAGCCAAATTATTATTGGCTTGTATATGAGTTTTGTCTGACTGAAGACATCAGATTTTAGCCCTTGTATAACTCCAGGTTTCATGTAAATCATCGCAAAATATTTTAAGAACTAGTTATATCTAGCTATTAGGCATATAAATACAGGTGAAATGCCATGATGAGTGGGATGAGCTACAAGTAATTTCAAAGACTGCACAGCAACATTTCACTGTGAGATTTGACAAGAAATTAATAACATTACAGCTTCAGTGGAAGTTTGGGTAAAAGGAATCAAGTTACCTTGTCAGAAAGAAAATTCAGCGAAGGGTTTAGTAAGGTTTCACCATGACACTGAAAGCACACAGCTTTACACAATACACCAAGGCTGTTCAGAGCATGCCACTGACAGAGGAGGAGAAGGTTCAGTATGAGCCTGGAAATAAGTTCATCACAGGACAGACTTCAGCTTTGTAGCATTCTATAGAGTTGGGATGGAAACTACAGTGACTCAACATTGATCAGTGCCCTGAGTTGGTCAGACAGTTGAACCAGATGATTGCTGCACATCTCTTCAACTGCAGGATTCTGTAAATTTCTCTTTCATTATATTACGTTACATGTAAGGAGCTTAGGGAACCCATCCATACACTCTTTACAAGACTCTTTCTTGACACCCAACCAAACACTCACCCCAGCTTTCCCTAAGTATTCATCTTTGCTGCTGTGAGTGTAAGACATCCCAAAAAGGAAAAAGCACACTGCAATAGCCAATTCAAACAGAGAACCTTGGCTAGGGCTGTGGGGTGGGATGGAGTTATCTTGATATGCTGAGAATGGTTTCTCATATTCAACTGTGTGCAACTGGCACAAAGCACCCACTCTGCAGGAACAAACCCCATTCTGGTATTCCCTGATTCAGTGGAAAAAAAGGTGGTTTAATAAAAGTGTAAATTAATAAATTATTTTAAAAAATTTAAAAGAATTTTGTAGAAGAAAAGAAGTGATGAGACAGACCCTTATTACCACTGGCAAAGATTTCAGTGTAGCTTTTAGGGAAATACCAATCTTTTGGGTTGTGACTGGCTTGCTGAGCACCTCCCTTGTCCTATAATTGCCCATGAAATTGCAGCCCATACGGTTAAAATATTAAACAGGATAACATTACAGTTTTTAATCCACAGCTGAGACAAAGCAGAGATCAGGAATAATCCTGTTCAACAGCACCACGTTTACTGTCTGATGTGGGAGGTGTTGATTAGCTTTTAAGTAGAAACATATTTTTTAAAGTTACATAATCTGATGCTCAGATTTCCCCCTCCCCCTTGAAAAGAATTAACCTAAATATTATGAGAGATTAAAAAGTTCTCCAGGCCTTTGTTTTTGGGGGAAAGGGGGTGCACCTGCAGCTGGAATTTTCCTTTTTCCTGCTCCCAAACCCATTACTCCATGAAGAATATTCGTGCAGTGCACTTTGTATAAGATCACACATTCAAGTCATCAGAACCTGACTCAGCTGTTACTCAGTACTTCCTCAGGCAAAACCAATGGAAATTTGCCTGAAGGAAGACTAGGGATTGAGTGAAAATGGCAGGAGATACAAGGAAGGGAGGCATGGAAATTGGAAGAACAAAGGATCTCTTTCCTAGTTCATGGCCTAGGATGACCTGTCCCAGCACCTTTGCGCCTTGGGACACCCCTTGCAGGACACCAGGCAACTTCCTGTTGCTTTTCTTATCTTGGTGTGGCCCCTCTTCTTTAGAGCTGGTTTTGGACACAATTTTTAGACCTCCACTAAATGAATTTAGTTGCCTGTTGCTGTTTGTGCCTGTACTGGAAGACAGAGCATGAGCCCTTCTGTAAGGGGTTCCTGGTTCTGCTTGCTACCTGCTGCCTTGTATGTGGATTGTGCTGGGAATTCGCCTTGGGTACCCAAAAGAGAGAAGATTTGAGAGGATTCTGCTGGAGCTCAAGTAAGGTTCTGGTGCAAAATGTTTCAGCTGCTGTGGCCCTCAAGGTAACATGCAGAAATTGACAGAGTAAATCTATTAAAAAAAAATAAAAATTTAGAAATGTTCTTAATTTGGCATAGTCAGCCTCAGTTAGCCAACGTCATTTAGAGAACTAGCGGAGCCAAAACAATTCACAGTGCTCTGGGTTAGTCCAATAAAGAATTTTAAACTTAAATTTGAACCTCTACTATAAGTCAACTAAAGTTAAAAACAGTGCTTATTTTCCACTTTCTTCCTCTCTCTATTTTTCCCTTTCTTTGAAGTGTAGACATCCCTGCCAACAGGCACCTAAATAAAATTGGAGGGATTTTTCAGAAGTGCTGAGCACAAACAAATCTAATCAAAATCAGAAAAAGCTGTGGGTGTTCAGAAATTTTAGGTGCCCAAACAGGGATTTGGCTTCACTGAGTTAGACGCCCTTTTTTGAGAACTTTTGGCTCAAAAATATACTACCCAACCCATTGTATGAGTGTAATGTTCAGTGAAATGTCAAGCTCAGTTTAAACCTCTGGGAAACTAATAAAGTCCATGTACAGTATTCACCTGGGAAATTGGCCCTTTTTTGTTTCTTGCAATTACTTAGGAAACGAGACTCAGTACAAGAATCATAATGTTGCTTTTTTGTCCATTTTCTCTCTCTCTCTCTTTCTACCTCTTTTTAAAAAGTCTTTTTTTCATTTTTTTTTTTTATTTCTAACATATATATCTGTTTATTTCTTTTCCTTATTTTCATCATTTTGGAATTTCAAGCACATAAAAAATGCCAGAGTAATGGCCCTGAAAGCAATTTTCCAGGTTGAACTTGGAGGTGAAAATTACATCATTCACCAAGCCTGGGCTCTGGGGCCAGCTCAATCAACATTATGAAGAGTCTTCTGAGGGACTGCATCAGCCTTTCCTCTAAAAGTGCTTTGTGTAGTGGGCACAACTGCTACAAGCTAAATAGATATGAGCATAAACCAGGAGACACAAAAATGACCCTCATTTTACAGTGATTTTAGACATTCAACTCCTCAGAGCACAGCAACATCAAGCTCAAGGTGCTCTAAAATGAGAGTGGGTCCTTCTCAGTGCAGGGGCAAATACTGTTCAGAACAGAGGGGGTTTGCTCCCATGTGCAAGAGCCCAGTATATGAGGATCAAGGGCAGGAGGTTGTTGGGTTGTTGTTGGGTTTTCCTTGTGTCAAGAAGAAATGGGGGGGAAGAAAGAAAAGCTGAATATCAGGCTCTGTCAAAGCATCCAAGCAGCTGGAAGCAAGGTTTGGCCAAAGGAAAAAGGACAAACATCAATCAATACAGATGTTATTTCCAAGCTTCCGAGAGGGTATTGCAGTCCAGATTTCTGGCCCAGGAGTCAGACCCTTGCCCAGTAGCAGCTGTGTTTTATGTACCCAATCTCCCCTTAACATTTTCCATTTTAGCCAAGTCTCACCATACTTCCGCTCTCGCTTTCTGAAATTCAGATGAAACAGCTGCAGGATGCTCCATGCCAGGCAACTCCTTCTTTAATTTTCTCTCTCACAGCAATAATAAAAAAATTAAACCAGTTGACGCTGCATGAATGAGAAGGTTAATCAGAACCAGACCCTGCTGGTGGCCCAGTTCCAGTTGAGCTCAGATGGGTGGCAGGGGCAGAGCCAGCTTCATGCAAACATTCGAATAAAGATGCAAATGATTGGATGTATTGGTATGTATGGGGTTGTGCTGAGACATCCTTTGTGATATAAGCCTTACCAAGGGTGGGCTCTGATCTGTTGGTGCTCAGCCTTCTGCTTGGGACATCCCAGACATCCTGTCCTTTCCTTCCAGCCTGAAGTGATTGCTCATTTGAAAAGCACACACTTTTTAAGCTGCACTTAAGCATGAACAAGCATTCTGAGAAACGGCCATCGCAGGCCACAGGGAACATATGTGTCTATTTATTTTCCATTGGTATTAATTACATTTTTAGAAACTAGCTCTTTCAATCTCCTTTTCAGTTGGAACTAGCACAGGCAGGTCCTGTTCTGGGAAACACAGTTATTTCTGGTATTGTGAGCACTGACAGACACATGAGTTCAGAGGAGAAAGTCCCTATGAACTGGAAAGCCTATGAAGTAGATGACCAAACATCCCCAGGCTGTACCATTAAACTCTGAATTATATTAAATTAATAAAACAATAAGTATAATAAATATATTAAAAATAATAAAATTTCCTTTTCCTTACAGAAACTCACTGGAAGAAGCCATTAAGAATTTTGTTTTGAGAGGTGAGAGGCACTTACATACTCAAGTGAAGTCAACAAAAACGGCAGATACTTAAAGCATCCAACTCACAGACCCATAAGCCAGGCTTCAGTCACTAAACATTAGGCATCAAACAGAAATGTGCAAATCAGGTGTGTAATAACTGAAGGCTTCCTCTGTAAAACATATTGGCACAGAAGAGTGCAGAGTTTTAATTTTCTAAATGCCTTTTTGGTTTGTATATGGATGGAATTTAGCACTGCCTTCTTAGCACTGCCATCAGGAGAATGATGCCCAAGGTGTCAAGGTCTTGATTATTCTCCTTGTACCTGCTCTAAATTCCTGTTTCCTGTTTGTGAACTGGAAATGTCTATATAAGGGTGCATCCTGATATGTCTCCGAAAGGATCCTAGCAGAATAGTAAAAAATACTAAAAACAATAACTAATTAGAGCAGGAGAAAATGGAAAACTCTTTCCCTTTAAATTGAAGTCTTGCATGATGTCAGAGGGTTAAAACAGTTCTTAAAAAAAAATGTGCAACATACACATTTCACTGCTGAATATGAAGGACAAGAGCTGAAACAATGAGAGTGATACATTCCAAAGGCTGATAATAAAAAAAAAATCTATCAGCTCAGCTTTCGAGCCCCAGTGGAGACCACTTGGTCAAAACAAAACAAAACAAAACAAAAACCAAACCAAAATAATGTATTCATCTGGAATTCATTGAGGGTTACTCCATAAAAAAGGATTACAAGGAAAGTGGACATAATTGTAGGCATACGATCCAGAAATAAGGTGTCCTCCTGCAGAACTGTTGAAAAGCTGCTCCATAGAAATAGTCCATGAGTAGTTAAGGAGAACAAAAATTCTTTTACAGATCCTTCTGTAAGCCTTCACTCAACATATGTGCCCAGCAGCAGGCTCATCTGCTCAGTCAGGACCTTGGCAGCTGCTTTTGCTAGCTCAAGTCTCCTGTAAAGAGGCCTTGAACAATATTAATGTTTTCTGTACTTACCCTCTGTCGGCCTCTAGATTCATCACTAAATTGGTGCATTTCCCAGCTCCTCTGGCCAGGCTCTCTGGCAACAGCAAAATCTCCTGACCTAGTTATTCCTAATCCTCATACCTGGTACACTGGCACAAAAGTAGCTCTGCTGTCCTGAAGAGATCTTCAAAATTTTCTGAAGTCTTTTACCCATCTAGTGCCTTCCTTCCTGCTGAGCCGGGAAAAAGGGAATTCCAACATATTTTGTGCAATTCAGAGTCTCTGAAGAGTTGTCCACATGTCACCGTCTGTTGAGGCGAAGGACATTTCATGTGGTTTTGGCAAGAGACTTGCAGTGGAAACCTCCATAATACCTACTGCTACCCAGTGGATGTGCTTGTTTTTCATTTGAAAACATTTTGTTGAGTAAAATCCTGGCTAGGAAAACTGCCTGTCTCTCCCATTTATATTAGTTTTTAGAGCAGACGGAAATGTTATGTTCCTGCAGCATGGCACAACTGCAGAACCTGTCTTTGCCCATTTCCTCATTAATGCCCTTAAAAACTGTGCAGATCACTGTAATTCCATACTGAAGCCCTTTAGAAGGGATTTAACTAAGTGGATATCCTTTTCTCGAGAGAGCTCACCTTCAGGTTCCTCAGAAGTCATTTGGTGGTATCTGGGTGACAGGCTCAGCTTCTTCTTCTTCTGTGAGGATGATTGCTCTGTCCTCTGGACTCCATTTGCAGTCTGGGAGTGAACAGGACTTTGTGGAGGAATTTTGAAAGGAAGTTCATGGAGACCCATGGAGGTACTAAGGAACAGGAAACACACACATGTAATTTATATTATAATTAATAGCATTAAAGATTGCCTAGAGGAAGAACCATCTCCAAATCTTTGGTTATTACTCTGAATTTTCTCCTTCAGTTAAATGAGTTTGTACATGTGGGCATTGACATTAAAAGTCTATATGTAGGTACCTGCAAGTGTTCATACCTACATGTATTTAGGGTACCCCTACTGATGAAATTGACATTTACCAGATCAAAGGTTAGAAGTTATTGAGGCAAAATTATCTGGCACTGATTTCCCATCCTAGGACAATTCTCTTCTTGGTGTCTTTGTGGGATATTTCTAAGTGATAAATAGTCCCTAAAAGCAAAACTGCTCCTTGAACTCTACCAAAGTAAAAGCTGATAATATTGATTCCCCAATTATTAGGTATCTATTCTTGTTGTTGATACCAATTCAGCATGGGTGACTGAATATCAAATAAGGTTGTTACAGGAATATGATTTTTAAGATACTTTCAAATTTGGAATTCAAAACAAAAAGAAAATCCCACAGCTTCATACCAGTTTAATACTGAAATGAAAGGTCAGATTTTCTTTTTCTCTCACCTTTTTCCTCTTTATAAATTATAGATTTTTAGATGTTAGTTTGAAGATGTTATTTTGAAAAAAAAAAAAGTAAACTTTTTCCTTCCTTTTGGATTTCAGAAGTAGTAAAAGTAAATTTCAGACTGAAAATGCAGAGACTAGACCGTCAAAATTTCCCAGAAAAATGCTATTTAAAAGAAAGTCCATAAAATGTCAGTCTTGACCCAGACTTGTTTTTTTACTTGGTCATAGAAAAAAGATCCTTGAAGAAAGTTCCTTCCTTCTTCTCCCCTAAATCCTGCATAGCCATGGAGTGAGAGTGATATGTCATGTTCTGTCCTTTTTTTCAGTCATAGGCAGTGGTAAAGCATCCCATTTCACCCCACTGCTTGCTGTGAGTGTCACCTGGTGCTGTTTGGTCAGAGAGCAGAAAGGAAGCTCCTGTTGCTTGGTGAGGTTTGTGTCAGCACAGTGAGGTAAAACACTCACGTGCTCTGGGTTGTCCCCAGCACAGTGCAAATGTTTAGCTTAATTAAAAAATAAAGCATACAAATGAGGCACACAGCAAAAACTCTGAGCCATAATCACTGTCAGTGTCAGCCTCACACGGGATTTCTTTCCCCTGTAAGTCACCTAGCACCCACCAGTTCCAGTGAAACTCTCTGGTTTAATCAGCTCCAATTTGCTGGAATTTCAAGCATTTCGCATGAGCCATCTGTTCTGTAAAAGACTTTTGCTAAAAAACCTGTTTCCCAGAATGACAAAGCCATGGAGAGAAGTTTCTGAGATTTGTCTGGCTAAGTTCCTGCTGGAGTCAGACAACTAATGCTCCTGGAATTTCCGAACAATGAATGAATTAATTGTACCAGGCAGTTAAATAACTAATGTGAGACCTTTGGAAAGGTATATGCTGCATATATACATATTTATAGATACACAAATACATGTACATAAACACACATATATCTCCTTGTATATCTAAGTAAACATCAGTCTGTATTCCAGGGAAGTTCAGGGCTGAAGAAGCTGTTTATGCATTAGTGGCCTTGAAACTCAACCACAGAATACTAGGGAGAGTGTTAAATCATGACAGGGAAACCTGGAGCTGAGGGTGATTTACCACTGGGAATGATGCATTTAGTGAGTCAGAAGTGAGCTGCTTCAGCAAAACTGCCTTCAGGAAGAAGTGCTCAGCACTCCTTCAAAAATCGTCATGCTCTCTCATTTTCACAAGTGTCACTCTTTTCAATAATGATAATGACCCAAGGCCAAATAATAAAAAGGATATCACCCTATGAAAAGGAGTGAAACAGAGGCTGAAATGTGATAGACATTTCATTTTTGGTGTACCTCTGGGAAAAGGCTGAATGCATTCCAACTCAAGTGGAGCCACTCACCTTTGTCTTCAGTACACTGCTGTCATATGTCATTTAGCCTTTTGTGTTAGATCTTGTTGAAACTCTCCTTTCTAAGCCTCCAAATTTATTCCAATGCATGCCATCCAGCTTCCTGATAATTAATATGTAATAATGCATTCTACTGTCTGTACAAATACCAGTGCAAATATGAATAAAAATGTGGTCTTTCTGTTGCTTTTTCCATTAAATAAAACAATAAGTCTTAACCCAATATTTTTATTCTCCCTTCACAGATGGGTCAGTGTTAGAAGATATAGATTTGTATTTGGTTCAAAGACACAGAATTAATCAACTGCCAGGCTTTCTTTGTGTTTTGTGATATGCATTAGGTCCTCTTCTTTGCACCTTCATCACTTGCCTAATAAATATTTGAGAGAGTCTAAACCCCAGAATGGTGGTGTTTTCCCATGCTTGCTTTCAGAGGATGTGGAAGCAGACCACGTGCCTTCCACCAGTGCAGTCCAAGCACGAGGACTTGCAGGCTGCCTCTGTGTCCCCTGCAGGAGTGTGTGCCAGGCAGCTGGCTGAGGTGCCATGCTCTTCTTCTGCCCTTGGTGTGAACAGATCTCCATCAGCTTGACTTCTGGCAGTCCTTGCAACCCCTTCTACCCTGCTCCAGGAGATACCAGAGCACCTTAGGAAGCAGCCAAGAAAACCTGGTTTTGGTTTCCTGAAGTTGAGGAGGTAGAGGATGTCCTGTGAAAACAGAGGAGGGGTTGGGACCTGTGTAAGGGATGAAGGGGGCCCAGACTCTCTCACCATCATACCAGAGAACATAACTAAAATCTGTTTCTGGGCTGAGTTTTCTTTGCAGGAGGGACATAGAAAGTGCCACAAGGAGATGGCTGCAGGTGAGGGGAAGTCCAGGATAATTCTGCTGTCTGAAGGAGTAAGAGCAAGTTTGGGGCAGTTATCTGCTAAGCTTGCATTATTGTGGCTTTCAGATACAGGCACCAATATTAGTCAAAGAGCATGGCTGCTTGCAGACACTGGTGCTGTAACATGGTATGATGACACTTCTGCTGTGATTTTAGGCCCTAAAGCCTGGAATGAGCCCAGCCTTGGACCTCCAATGTCAGAAGAGAGCTGCTTGCAGAAAATCACTGCAGAGAATCATGTCAGAACAGGGATTGAGCATGAACACTGTACTTTCTCCAGGAGAAAAACAAAACAGAGGCCAGCACAGACAGGTGTGTGAGCCTTGCTGGAATATGAAGTGCACTCCAGGGACAGAGTGCAATCAAAAGGACTTGCCTTGCTTTAGACCTGGGCTCTGCATTGTGTCTGAGTCCTGCTACCAGTTCAAAAAAAGCTCCATCATGCCTGTGATCTGTGTTTAGTCCCTGCTGTTTTTGTAAGAACCAGTAGTAATAGATTTCCAAAATAGGTCTAAGCAATATTGGCCCCACAGCAGAGAGCTGTGGTCAGATTTAGTGGGAGGGAGGGGAAGCCTAGAGTTGGGAAGGATTAGGGTTGCACCAGTATATCTGGTCATCATCTTGCTGTTTTCCTTTGATGTGGTTCTCTAGAAAAGACTGCAAGAACAGGTTTTGCAGCTTTTGCTAGACGTGAACTTCTGAATTAGGAGGCAAAATGCAGAGGAAGGACTAAGAAAAACCCAACATTCTCTTGGAGCCCTTTTGTACATCTGGCTCCTATTTAGATTTGTAAAGTCCTGCAGTACTGCAGCAATGGGCACATCCTCCTGAAAACAGACCTTGCATGACACAGCTTAGTAAAGGCTTGAAATGCTCATCAGTCCAGTGATGGAGCTGGTGATGTGCCTCACTTGAAGAGTTAGGATTGTTTTTATGGCACTGTGTTGTATGGACATGCATATCTATGTGTCTGAATAAGAAATGCATGTGTTAGGGGTTCTTGCATGCATGTAAAAGGAACAATCTCTAGGGGTATGTCTAGATGGACTTTTTTGTAATCTGTACATTGTGAAATGTAGTTTGGCACTCATGTGCAACAGAGGCTGGTGGAGAGTATCCCCAGGAGCAAACATTACAAGAAAAAGCCTAAGCAGGCTGTCTGCAGGCTCTGTGCAAGGCACCTGAGCAGCAAGAGGCAAGACAGAGCATGCCATGCTCAGTCATTCATTAAAAATGCAGCAGGCATAGGCCCAGAGTGGACCAACCTATTCAAGAGTTTGGGCTAATTTCAAGACACCTACGTAGGCTGGTGGAATTGGCAGGATGGGGCAAGGTGCCCAAGGCTGTCTGCTTGGGAGCAGGACACCTCCCTGTGGAAAGGAAGCATTTCTTTCCCCAACTGACCTACCACAGGGGTGGCAGGATGTGCTGCAGAGGACTGATTCATGGAAGCAGATGGGAGAGGCAGCACCTCTTTACATCCCCTCTGGGGCTAATCCCCTGCACCACAGCCCTGCAGATAGATTGCAGCTGTTGTGAACAGGGCTGTCTGCTCCCTCTTTTGGTATGGTCAGGGCCCTCCTTGAAACACAATCTCATGCCTGCTCTGCAGGATGAGCACCTGGGGAAGTACCTGGAGTCAGGTCATGACTAGCTGGACTGTGCTGACCACAGCCCAGGAGTTACTGTCTATCTAGATCAGGAGACAGATTGCACATTTCCTTCACCTTTTTAGAGAAAGGGAGCACAGCTATAGATTATCAGAGACATTTAGAGGCATTTAGTCTCCAGGACTGGGACCAGCAGTGCTTACCCAGGGACCCTGGAGCAGAAAACAAGTTTGAATCAGTTTGCAACCTCTAGCCTAGACCCACCTTGTCCTATAGGTGCTGCACAAACCTCAGTGCTCCCAGTTTTCCAAGTACCTGAAAAGGCACCAGCTGTTCTCAGTGCTGGGAGCATCCCTTTTTAATTCCCTTGTTACAGCTGTTAACTCATTTGCCCCCTGTGAGAAGGAAAATGAATCACGGCTGCCTTTTGTTTGCTAAATGTTAACAGCCCTGTGGAAAAACCCTCATAAAATATTCATCCTATCCTGCTCCTCTAAATTAGACTGTTACAGTTCTAACAAGCCCCAGAGAAGACTTCTTCATTCTCTCAGTCAAAGGTACAGTCAAACATTTCTGCAGGCTTTTCTGTACTCTGCATTACCCTCAGCCAAAATTTCTGCTCCCCCAAGCTCTTTGCTGCTTTTATTCTTGCATATCTTTGTGCATCTGGCATTACAATAGGAGAAGTAAAGGTTTCCAAATGCATTCATCCACGTTCCTGCTTTAATGGTAAAGAAAAGGAATATATTTGCTATTGCAAATGCAAGGAATGATGGAGGTTTTTGTGTGTGTGTGTTTGCAGGTGCCACCAAGTGAACACTTCCCACCTGGGCAGGGGGAGAGAGAGAGGTCTAAGGTGTTTTCAAACCAGAAGGTAATGGCAAGAGCCTGGACATTACACCATCCATTGGTTTCTTAGTTGAAGGGAAATGATATTACTTTCTCTCTTTCTTTTGTCAGAAAGGCAGAACAGAGATGTTTTCACAGCCCCTGCCTCCCTGTGTGCCTTCAGGCTTTCCCTTGACAGCTGGGCACATGTTTCTATGAGGATGAGGATAGGTAGCTGGATGGGAGCAGCTCCCTGCTCTCTGTCTCCTGCCTCCTTTCCTTGTGGCTCCACCATGCCTTGCTCCTGAGTGGACTTTGGATGGCTCACAACAGGAGGGAAAAATACTCAGATGCTCCTTGCTGCTTGAAAGCATCAAGGAGTGAAAGAAAAAGGGAGGGGAAGGATTTAGACTAGAGGAGGGGGGAAATAGTTTTGATGCCAGCTCCCTTTCTGAATAATCATTATGGGTAATGACTTGCAGATTTTCAGTGTGGCCTGTGTTACTTCAGGCTGATTTGTTCCATACCATGACCTGAGTGAGCCTGTGAGACACAAGACATGTGCTTTCCTGAGTTTCAGGTTCTTCTTGGAGTCTGAAGCAAGAAGTTGCTCTGAGCAAGTGATGATGACTCCCTGGCTGCACTGTGAGCTCCTGCCTGCTGATCAAAAGGTTTCTTGGTGAGCAAGGGTAAAATACCATGCATGAGGCTCTGTTCATAACACAGGGAATTATTTTCCCCCATGGTGTTCCTTTTTACCACTGCTCAGAAACAAAGTTGGGTTTCCCAACCCTGGGTTGGCTGCCTGGCATCCCTCACTCTCTTCATGGTCACAGCCAGGGAAGAAGAGAAAAGTTCAGACTGGGTTGTGCAGGGGGAGAGGTTTCAGAGAGGTAATTCACTCAGGGAACTTCCTGTTCCAGAAAAATTATCAAAGTAGAGGTGTTTATAGTAGAAAGCTTTTGGGGAGGGTGGTGTGACCTCCTGGAGTAGGAGCCTTGGGTCTCTGCTGCAAACCACTGACAGGTGTCACAGTCCACTGGGAGAGCCACGGAGGCAGAGAGGGTTTGCAGAAACAACAGGAAAGATTAGGGACTCAGTTCCCTGAGGGGAACAGCTTGTTTCTGAGATGTCAAGGCAAACTTCTTGGTTCATAATTGGCTAAAAGTCAGTCAATCTCTGCCATTTTGGCTGGCAGGATTTGCTCTGATTTGGGAAAACACACAAGCTGATGGAAAGGATGGAGCAAGTCGGATTTCAAAGAGAAGGAAACAAGGCTCTCTCCTTCATGAACCGCTTGTTCTGGTGTGTGCCTTTGTCAGCAAGTGACTTTCTGATCTGGCTATAGAGCTGCTGCACTGAGGTTAGACAACAATCCCACTGAACTTTGCAGGAGTGGGTTGGACTTTCAGACAAGCCAGAGCTTGAGCAACAAATCCCCTTCATGCATACCCTTAAATCCTCTAGGAAAAAAAATCTCACAACAACTCTGGTTTCACAGGGCATAAAGTGCTCTTGTTTTCCTAGCACATATTCTATATGTGGAAAGAAAAAGATAAATACATGAAATTACAGCTAATAAATTTGTTAAGTGCAGAAAGGTTTCGTTTTTACATATAGTGGTGCTCAGTAGCACCACTAAAGTTAAAGGTCTGTCGACATTTTTGTTAATAAACCCCCAATTTTCATGAGTTTATTACTCAGTCATAAAAGCCTTTTTCTGAGTTCAGCTTGCCATATGAGTCCTCAGGTTCTGTCCCCTTCCAGTCTGAAGCCTGGGGAATACACACAGTTGTGATTCAGACCTGTACTCCACCCTGATTTGCAGCACTGAGCACCATTAAAAAGACTTATTTGCCTCTCAAATAGAAAAGTGGAGGCACAAGTCTTTATACCACAGAGTAGCAGTGTTAGAATTAGATAACTTTTTGACAGTACAATGGAATTGTTTTGGCTTTATTTAGATCTGCAGGAATGTAAAATGGAGCAGGCAGCAGACTTCCAGGACAGGGTTTCCATTATGCAGCCTGACTTCCTACAGGACTGTGGAAGAGAGGGAAGGGGAAAGGGATTCAGTCTGACATTTAGGTGTCTAATGTTCTGTTACTGCCCCTGCCTGGGGTGGTATCAGCTGCACTTGAACCTCAAAGGACAGGACTGATCTTAAAAGAACTTGAGACACTTCTGATCAAAAAGGAAATAACCAAACCAACAACTAAACCCACAAAAGTTTGTTCAGTCCTCCAAGTCCAGTGATCACAGGGATGTGAAGACAAGGCTTTTTCTCCAGCTGTCTTAAGGGATGAGGAGGGCAAGGATGTACATGGACAAAGAAAGCAGTATCAGTTTTACAGAGTCAAAACTATCAGTCTGAGGAATCACAGCACCAAGCCTGCCAGAGTTCAGGAAGTGTTTGGACAACACCTTCAGGCATATGATGTGTCTCTTTGGGTTGTCCTGTGCCATGCCATGAATTGAACTTTGATAATCCTTGTGGATCCCTTCCAACACAGAATATTCTGCAGTTCTGTGAATAGGAATAGGATCTAATTTCCCTGCATCCCAGCCCAAGTGTTCTAAGTACCAGTGTGGCTTTGTGATTAGAAATCTTCCAACTTTTAAAAGATGCATCATTGCTTGCTGTCTACAAGGGAGAGCAAGAGGCAAGACACCAGTGTCAGGTCAAAAGAGCCTTGATCTTGGAATTTTTTATGTATCCACCTTAATAAGCCTGATTCAGGATTGCTGTGCATCCTATTCCAATTTTACTGTAGAAAAGTTTGCATTTGAAATATTTCATGCAGCCACTTGATCTCACCTGTTGTAGGAAATTTGGCATCTGACCATGTGCAAAGAAAATATCTTGTCCTATTTGGGGAGTGCAGCCATGAAAGGCTCTTTGTACTAGGAGCCATGGTAGCTTATTTGCACAAATATCAATAGTCTTTTCTCTAGAATACTCACTGAAAGAATAAAAAGTATTAATTCAACTACTTCTAACAAAGCATCTTAGATCCACACATCCTAGGAGATGCTCCATATCATTAGATTTTAACTTGGTCTGCTTTGACTTTATCAAAGTCTCCAGCTAAGTGTTGGGGCACCCTATTACTTCAGTGTTCTTACCTTGTACACACTTGTAGGGCAATCAGATATCCAGATATTCTTCACAATTCATATTCAAATTGTTCAGCATTGTGGGAACAGATTCTTCAAGCCCATAATCATTAATCTGAATGCTAATGAGTATTAGAGATGTATAGGAATGATAGATCAGCTTCCCTATAGAGGACTGAGAGAAAAATCCCACTGGACAACCAAGGTCCTGATTCAGACCAGGACCCCAATTTTCTATGTCTATAAAATATATATTCAGGTTCCTTTAAGTGTCAGGAACCTGGGCATTTGCTCTCACCATGGATTTAGACAGGGAAAAACTCCTCTATAGGCTTCTGGCCACATAGGATTACAGCTTGGAGGATTTTTTGAAATCTAACCAAATTAGAGGAAGCTATGTATGGGACTGTGGGACCAGGAGGGACAAGTAAGTACCTGATGTTGCTTTAGGGTTAAATTTATTGGTAGGATTTCTTGGTGACACTTTGTACCATTTACCTCTTCCAGGCTTACCCATCCTTGTCTGCTCCCTTTCTTTGGCAACATGCTGCAGATGCACAAAAAGGTGACTATTCATGGCCTGGCAGGTGGAAGATTAATTCTGACAGAGGAAGAATTTCTTGATGAAGTGACTTCAAAGGCAAAATATTGTGGAGAGGGGGGGAAGCAGGCAACACTTCTGTGAAGGAAAAGAGGGAGGCTGTGCCAGCTGGCATCAACCACTAGAAGGATAACCTTCGTCCTCAGGGCTGACACCAGCGGCTCAGGTTAGTGCATCGGCAGCTTTGCTTGTGCTGCAGTTTCAGCTTCCCCCAGCCCCTGGCTGATTTGCATCCAGGGACACAGAGGGCACCTGGCCCATGTCCAGTGCCTGCACCAGGTTGAGCAAAGAAAGCTTTGAAAGAAATTATAGAGGTATGTAAAAAATTCCTTATGGGAAAACTGAGCTCTTTATACCTCCTTCCTGCTCAGCCCGTTGTAGTAGAGCTGACTGAATCCCTAGTGGTTCTGAGGCCTTTTTGTAAAGGTTCTCTCACCTTGTCACGGTCTGTAGTAGGCCATGGATTTTCTAATTTGTACAGGATTATTATTATTATAATTTAAATTCTGTCATGTGGTCTTCCTCAGGCACATGACTGAGCTGAGAGCTGATCCACCCACCTTGGCGAGCATCATTGGAAAAGGTCTGATCGACTCCTGTCTTCCTTTCTGGATTGCCATGAAGTGGAAATCTTTCTCATGAGGCAAGTATCTCAAGCTAATTGAAATTTGAAATAGAGGGAAATACAGAAATGCCAGAAACAAATCCCTGCACTTAGGGGCCACTGTCTCACCTAAGACCAGCGCTTCTACAAGCCACACAACAAAACGAGCAGGCTGTGGGAGTGGACAGGAATTAGCCATGATCCTTTGCAACTTTTCCACCAAAACACTCTTATTGTCTTCCAAACCACTCTGTTGTGTGTCCTGAACACAGGTGAAGTTAGGCAGGTAGGAAGTTCCGTGGAGGTAGCTGCAACTTCATCCTGAAACATATTGTCTGTAAGGCTCATGCAGTTATCCTCAGTGTGGATAGCAATAGTCTGGTACAGCAGAGAAACACTCCTCATATTGCAGAGCAGGAAGTGGAGCAGAATGTTCTGTCAAGATCAATCTCTGTGGGAAATTGAAGGACACAGAAGGCAGCACTTTAGCAAACTAGCCAGGGCTTTAAAGCACATCTTCAGCCCTTGTGGTAAGTGTGCTTTAGTTTCCCAATATATTTTAAAATGTATTACACAAACACAAAGGTAGTTCAGAAACCTCAGCATAATTCTTTACAGAAGTCTTTCATTATGCAAGCCAAGGTCAATGAAGACTCATCAGCCAAAGAAATCTTGGTCTCAGGTGACTTGTTAACATCATTTCACCTGACTTCTTTCCCCCTCCTCTTGAAAGAAAGTGACTGACTGGTTTAGACTGTGGAAAGCCACACAACAAACTTCAAAATAATGCAGCCTCACAAACTTGATTTGTAGGTTTTTAAAGTTACTAAACCCAGAACTTGGGATTGCTTCAGAAGATGGGTTCCAGAGATGGCAAATTTTCTGAGCTGGGCTGAACTTGGGGAATGATCAAGGAAAATCAACATCAAAGATTTTTTTTTTGCAAACTAGCAAGGATTATGTACACAGTCATGGAGAGCCTTTTCATCAACTTCTACCACCAGGCTAGGAAAAACTTCATTTGGTCTCATGGATTAGAAAGATGTTTAAGCAGATTGGTCTTTTGGTTAAAGCCAATGGAGCAATCCCAAATGTTTTGTGTCTGATAATGCCCATGGCCATACAAATGGTTAAGAAAAGCTCTGATGGCTGTAAGCAAGACAATTATCCTGGCACAATAAAATACAGGTTCTGCCTCATGTCCTCAGCTTTTACAGCTGTCTTCAGTAGAATTTATTTAACTGCAAATGCAAGATGGAGTGGGAGGTAAAGGAAAAAATGGGTTTCAGAGGCTACCAGCAGCTAAGCTTGCAGTTTGATAAGACAGGTGGTATTGGATAGATCAGCTGTAAGAACTTCTGTGGCACCACACAGCCTTGGTGGCTCAGTCCAGCCTCTGTACTTTGCTCCCGTGTCTGACAAGCACTGCTGTTGAGGCCCATGCTCTGAGCCCTTTGTGTTCCTGGTTAGGATATATTTCTTTCCTATCATGGAGAAGGACAAGGGGAGTGAACAGCTGGGATTGAGGGGTGGAGGACTCTCAGATTTAGTGGAATGGTGCTTGGAAACAACTTTGAGATGCAAAGCAGAAAATGTTGCTTCTAACTTCTTCCACCCTCCACAGATGTTAGCCAGGGAGTCTATCTACCACACCCTTTCTAATCTGCCTCAGTGGCAGATCTGAAGCAATTGCAGCTCAAAGGAACTTGCTGTACTCCTATAGCAACCTCTGTAAACACAATGTCACAGAAGTGGGACCAGCAGCCAAATTACCAGCTCACTGTCAGGAAAGCAACAGCCAACACCTCTTGTCCTCCTACAAAAATGTCACAAAGTCCCCACTGACTCCTGCTGCTTCCTTCAGCCTGCATGATTTCTTCCATTCATTCACATGTGGTCTTAAATTCCAAATCTAGCTGCAGCCCAAGCTAGGGTAGGAGTCATCCTCAAATTTCAGCACAATTCCTTCTTTCTCCATGCAGACAGGAAATACCCCAACAGTACAGGACATTCTACAGCCATGTATTCAGGCAGAACCTGCATTCTAATATGGCTTTTCTCAAAGGCTGGAAACTCGCCTCTGGTTCATTATAGGTATGGAGGTTAATATCAACTTTCACCAAAAATCAAGTATTTTAAGGGCTGCAGCTTTGTTGTCACTTCTTGCAATAGAAGCCAGTAGGAATTGCAATGTCTAACGAGTGATGGCTACTCCTGGAAGTCTGCAGAGCTGGGGAATAAAATGTGTTTGCTCCTGCTTATCATGAAAAAGAAGAAAAAGAAAGAAGAAGGAGAAGAAGATGAAGAAATCGTAGCTCCTACAGCAGTATTTAGCAGTGATACATAGTAAAGGCAGAGCTTTGCAGGATATGGAAAGAATGTGATCCTGATTCCAGGGAAGTTGAAGAGATTGCCAGTTCCATAAAGTATCAGAGCATTGCTGTCAGGGAAAGGAAAGGCAAATATGTTTTTTAGAAAAACAAACTAAACAATTCCTAAAACATTTGCAGGGTATGATTATCAAAACTTAAGAAAAAAAATATCATTCACATGTGGACCACAGTTCAGTGTCTTGTCTCACAGTTCACTGACAAGAAGTGAGACAAGATGCCAAAACAGGAAAGGATGCATCATGGATGGGTTACTGGGGACTGCATTAGACCATCAATGAAAAGTTTCATAGTTTTAAACCTTTATTTTTATGCTGTTAACACCTCCCACCTTCTGTTTCCTGCACTCCATACTCTCACAGTCTCTTTTCCATCCTTATCTGGGTATATTGTCCCCAGTTTTGCTCAAGCTCAAACAGTAACCCAAAGGCAAAGGGACTACCCTGAGACTTCTGCCTTTCTAAGGGAAAATCCCTCTCCCTAAATCCTCAGTGAGTACAGAACCCATGCCTGCCATTCTCCTCAAGACAGTCTCTCTTCTGCTAAGCAAGGAACTAAAAAAGCCATAACCAAACCAAAACAAACCTCTAACATTTTGAAAGAGATGTGACAGTTTTAAAGGAACTGAGTAAATAATTTACCCACAAGGACAAACAAAATTTTTGTTTCTCTAAATAAGTTATCTTGGGCATGTAGAATTACTGAAAACCCACAGGAATCTCATGTCTGAGCTGAGAGATCCTTAGAGACTGGACTCTCAAAGGGCAATGCTTTTAGTCCATGACCCTCTGGAAGCCAACTTACAGATGTAAATGTGCAAAGTCCTGGACTTACAGTTCACCTGTAACCACAGGATATGCTCAGAAGAAGAATGAGTAATACATTCATAGCTGGAGGTTTTATAGTACAGATCTAGACAGCACCTGTCAGGACTGATTTAAGCTTTTCTGATCCTTCCATATAGAAGAAGATGAACTAGAGGACACCTCGTGAGCCCTGCTGGTTGTGTTGGCATTGAGTGATAGGTGGAATTGCAAGGTTGCCCTCAAAGTGTCTTGTCACCACTGGGGCTTGAGGAGACATCCCTCTACTTTGTGGTTCTAATAGTTGCTCTGATGTCAGGATCAGCACATATTTCTATTTCTGTTCAAAGACTCCTAATGATTCTCCATAGTTTATACCACTTGAATCACCAGCTCAGGTGAGGTTGACAAAGACTTTCTGAAGTCCAAGACTCCAGTAATGAGGAACTGAGAAGTTGCACCAAATTACTATCTATAGCATTGCTCTTCACTACACCCTCCCTTTTAATCTGCCGTGTTTTATTGCTTGTTTGTGGTACAGTTACAACATCCTTCTTCTGTGATTCCCTTCCCTGAACATTTAAATTCCTTATGTGAACTCAACCTGAGTTCCAGGTTAGCATAATTTTTCTATATACAAATATATATTTACTGAACATCTTTAAAAAGTATTTGTGTGGGATTTAAGATAACATTGAAATTCCTTTTGCTGATGATTTATAAAGCTATTTTCCCCCTGTCTAGACGCTTTCAATATTTGCAATTAGCTGATGGAAAAATAAACGGTGGAGTATTCTTTCCAAACCTCCATTGGAGAGGAAAAAAGGTCTCCATTATGTAAAGTAAATACTCTTCTGTCAGGCCAGCCAGGAAGAAGCTTCTAAAAGGCAAAAGACATGGAGGATGAGTTCGGCTAGAGCTGTATTAAGGTGTAGAACTTGGATAAGGAAGGGGTACAGAGATTTTATAGCTCCAGGGAGAAGAAGGAGAAAACAAGATACTATGCCAGAGACATTTTTCTTGGGCTGATTGCAAAATTAGCTGGAGCTGAAGCTAATTGATTGTGTAGGCAGATGAAACAAATTTGAGATGACTATAAATAGCAACAGTCTTTCCGTGCAGCTGTAAATCTGAGCTGGAGAGCTGTCTTCAATTCGTTGGGAACATTTGCAAACATGGGAGAGAGAGTAGAGTAAAATAAAATAAAGTAGAACCAAGCACGGTCACATAAAGAAAACACACGGAGAGCCCAGCACAGAGAGAAATTCTCAGGGTCAGCCTTTACAAGACAGATGAGAGCTAGAATTTAATCTCACAGATATTGTGGCCTGATGCATTTTACCTGTCTCGCCCCCTCAACCACAGCCTGGGAGAGGCAGAATTCTGTTCTTTCTTTTGTCTTTACAGGATTTTACGTCAGACAGTGCAGCTTCTTCATGGAGGAAGAGGGTGACTGAAGCAGGGGGCTAGGTCTGTTTGTCTGGATACTGGCAGGGAAAGATGCCACATCCCATTAACCACTGGAAATGGGAAAGACATTGTGTGCTCTATGCAAACTGTGAATACATGTGTGCAGACCCTTGCCATGCTTTTCCCCCTGCTCTTTAAGGTGGGGGAGTTGTGTGGTTTTTTTCTTCAGGATTAAGCTACATATTCAAACTCTGCTCTACCAGCTGTGATGAGCAATAGCCTGATGAGGGAAAGCTATGGCTGCAACTCAGAGGAGAGATGGGTGTCAGGATTAGAGGCTCCTTTGCATGTGGCCAGTGGCAGCTTTCAGCATCTGCACCTGTACCCCCAGCCTGGGTGGTCTCCAGAGAAGATGATCTCCCTGTGGTGTAAAGACTACAGGCATGGATGCAGCCATTCTTGCACCACTCTAGAGAGCTGGTGAGAGACCAAACCTTTGGCCTTGGTCATTTTTCTGCCCATCAGCAGGAAGGGGTCACCCTGTAAGCACCAGGTGACAACATAATCCTCACAGTTTAAAGCCAAAAGTGTAGAATTCCGTTATATGAAATTGCAGAGTAATTTGAAGAATTGCATGACTGGAATACAATTAGGATGAAAGATGTGATACTTGGACTTGTTCAGAAGGGGTCATCAGGCTTTTACCAGCAGCATTACTGTTCTAGCAACATCTACACTCTGCTCTGTTGTGTTGGGATCTGTGTTTAGCAGGAGAGACTTCCCACACTGAAGAGTTATGGTTTACAGATACAAGCCAGACAAAAGGGTAGAAAGAGAAAAGACAAACACAAGGGTTTACCCAGCTGCTGGTTGGAGGCTGTCTGCTTCCCACATCTCTCACAAGAAGGTGAGTGGAGTGACTGTCTTACAAGTAGGGTGAGCAAGGAGTGTCTACATGGTCAAGCTGGGTGTGGAGGATGAGCAGTAACTTTTCCAGCTTGAGTAAATTCCTCAGCTGACCATGCCTCTGCTGGTGATGACAAGGCAGTTCAGGTGCCAGCAAAGGCTATGCAGAAAGGAAGGACAAGCTGGGGCACTATGTCAGGGCACTTCATTCCACTGTGTGCTCTGCAAGCCGTGGTTCTTCCATTTGATGTGAGCCACTACCCTGGGGAGAAGGCTTCCCTGGCTTGGCTGAACCCAGTCAGCTCAGCAAAGAGTTTCTGTAGTGTTCTTTTGCTAAATGCAGTGTATTTATACGAATTTTAAAATTCATATTCAACTCACAGACATAGGGAATGAGCCTCTCTGCCTACACTCAGACCAAGCCCACAAGGTTGTGATGTGACCATGATTCTTCTCTCTGACCCATTAAAACATACCCGAGGTCTGGGATCTCTCCAAGGCAGAAGGAGGCTGGATGTTTCTAAAATGAGTGTTGGATAAGCAGCGTTAATTCTTTTGGGCTCATTCATGTGCTTGGGTTTGGCCCAGCCTGCCAGGCAAAATCTGCTTGGTATGTTTCAAGGCCTGCTGTACCAAAAGCAGCAGCTGTGGTGAGTAAACCAAGGCAGTGGTTTGACTCCTGAACCATCAAGGGGAAAACCCTCGTGGATTATATTTCTCATGTCCTTTTTTTCTTTCTGATAAGAAAATGCCATTCCAAGAGTAACACCCGCCCACTCCCAAAATCATACATGCAATCTCCACCTGACCTGTCACCTCCCTCCTGACATTTGAAAGCATCTGTGTTTATCTTCTTTTTTTACTGGGTTTCAAACAACAATGCTATGCTCTCATGAAGGATTCTTTTATCGGCTTTAAGGCCAGGAACCTTAAAAGAGTTAACCTGGAGGTCACTTCTAACAATTTCACTACTCAGTCCGAAGAATCACCTTGGAGATTTCATGTTTAATCAAGACATTTTTACAGCTTTTCTGCTAAAGAGAGAGGTGCACTTTGATTGAAGATAAAATCCATCAAATGATGCAATTCATTTCATCTGGCGTCGCGGAGTCTCTGTCCACTTGAGAAAAAGACTGTGTGAATCGTGGAGAGAAAGGCTTCTTTTTTGGGGGTTGGGGGAAGGATGATTGTTGGGCCTGTTCTTCAAGTCCAGTTTTAATATCATTCTCCTGCTGAACTCTACCTGACTGCTCTGAGAAGACAAACAAGGTAAATAGCTCTCACTGAGTATACTTTGCCCAGGTCTGTGTATCAGGTTTGGTCTTTGGTTTCACCAGCTTCTGGAACTCTACCTTCCATTTAGGGCAGTCTTGCCCTTTGGTATGATACCGTCGTTTCATGGCATGTGGAAATCAATGATAAAAATCCACGTTTATTTGCCTACATATCCTCTAGAGTGCTTTATAATTCATGTCCTACTTGCAAAAAAGCCTGCTTGCACTTATCCTGGTCACAGGGGCGAATGGGAAAGTTTTGGTCTGCCATGATCAGGAGGCCCTTCCCTTTGCTTCTGCAATAAGAAGTATTCTACCAAGTTTTGAGGTGAATTGGAAAGTTTTGGTCTGCCAGACAGCCATGATCAGGAGGCCCTTCCCTTTGCTCCTGCAATAAGAAGTATTCTACCAAGTTTTGAGGTGAATTGGAAAGTTTTGGTCTGCCAGACAGCCATGATCAGGAGGCCCTTCCCTTTGCTCCTGCAATAAGAAGTATTCTACCAAGTTTTGAGACAGTCCAATTTCCATTGCACGCCATGTGGTTCCAGCTCCAATATGGGTTAACACACACATGTCTGAATGGGAATCAGGTGTATCCAAAACTCAGGGCCCCTACCAGGATAAGAGGGGAGTTGCAAAATCCCTGCAATACCTGTATTGACACATTTAAACCAGCTGTGTAGCAAGCAACGAGGAAAGGCTTGTTTCGTGCCTCTTACCCACTCACACCTCTTTCATGTTTTGCCCAGTTGGACATCTGGCATGTTTTTTACTACACACCCAATGCTGAGCTTTCATTTCAGGCGACCCATTCTGATTCTATCAGAGCTGACTTCTGCCCTTATAAATGCGTGAAACTTAAGGCTTGTCTTGAGGCAGAGCCAAACACTAGGAACGTTGCTCAGCAATGGGTCAACCTCAAAGGGTTTGAAGCATCTGCTCTTTTGTGCTCCCAGGGATTCACATGCTGATGCCCACAACTGTTGGTCTCTGAGTGAGGCAGATGGTATTGTCCTGGGTGTCTGACCTAGCTGATTCCATCACTGTAGGATTCTTCTGCAGTTCATCTTACATCTGTTTCCCACTGGAATCATGCAAGAAGAGACTTGCTACTGGCATTATGTTAATGGAAACCGAATGTGTGCACCTGGTACATCCTATTGAACTCAAAAGGCATCCCAGCTGAGATCGCACAGGGATTTAAAATAACCAAATGCTGAAAGGTCTTGCAGAAAGGAGTTGGAGGAGAATCTTGTATTTGGCCCAACAGAAGGGAGAACATTGTTTCAAGACATAAGGAGAATGAGAAATTAGTCTGGCAGGAGGATACCAGTACACTAAAATAATGAGACAGTTTAGCCTCACACATGATAGTGATTCAACATAAAGCAGGTCTCTCAGTCCCTTGGCCCAGGCTTCCCAAAGCAAGGGATTCTTTTAATTGTAGCCAACCCTGATAGAATTGGCTGCTCTTCAAGTCATAGGTACTTTAACTCTCCAGCTGTGCCAGTCACAGTCCAGTGTGAACTTCAGGCATGCTGTCTACTTCTATCTGTGACATCATTATACATGGTCAGGAATATCATCTTCCCTACTGGGCATAAAAATATGGTCTTAAATATGAATTTAGCTTTGTTCATCTCACACCCTAATGCCTCACCTCTTTTAAGAACAAAACTTTGTGAGCTTCTAACATGTGAGTAAGAAAGAAGCCAACAGAGATGTGAGTACAATAAGCTGGGTTTCAGGAGTGGAAAGAGAGAATCAGAGTTCTTCATTCAAGGCAGACACAAAACCTTCTGAAGAAAGTCTAGGGGTCTGTGGAAACTGCAGGACAAGCCAGTAGACTGGGTGGGGTGGAGGACAGCTGGGAAAGGGGTGATGAAGTAAAAATGGGAAAAAGTTACTGGGTGGATCAAAGTCTAAACAAGGATTTATGAGAGGCATACAAGAAATCTGTAGGGTAAATACCATGAGCAATGACGGAAATCAACCGTATTCTGAAGGTTTTGGAGTAGAGGATTAGACAGATTTCTCAAGAGAAGATTGTCTTCCCTGCTCCTTTACCTCTGCACTTTTCAAGATCTCTACATTTATCCTTGCACCAGAATTTCTATCTTCACTTTATTTTGCAGCTTTTTGCCTATCAGTGCTTTTAGTTTTCTTGCCTTGCTGCATACTCCCACCAATGCCAAGATGGCTTAGCACTGGTTTCTCAGTTCACCCAAGGCAGGTTCTCTCCCTCTTGTTCATTATTTGTTTGCTCAAAATTCTCTGGCTGAGGGCCAAATGCCCTGAATTCCAAGAGTTCCTTTTTTTGTGTTTCTTTTCTCTCCTTGGGAGATTAAATGATGCTGTGGGTTCTCCATCCTGGAACATACCAGTGTTGGAAGTGGAGAGGGATTTCTGTCATGTCTAAATTTCCATCATATTCACATAATTCTTCTGTTACTGAACAGCAGCAGGTAGAATGACAAAGATAAAGAAAGCAAATCACCAAAAGCTTAGAAAATCTTGGGTACACTTTACCCATCTCTGGTAAACACAAAGTTCCTGTAACTTCAAGGTGCAAGGAATTCACTGTGCTAATGCTTCTGAATTATCTCTTCACACCATCCCTTGTCCTCAGCAGGCTTGGAAGGCACAAGCTGTCTAATTGAAGTGAAAGCAATTAACGGAGACATTTTTACTATCCTTATTAAAGGGAGAAAGAGGCTTTGATATAGCACAATATCCACTAGATGATGCAATTAATTTATTTTGGCTGGCCAGTGCTCTTGCCTGGGTCTGTGTGTTATTAGAGGGTGGTGCAATGGTTGTTCTTCCCACTGCTTGCAGGCCCTAGGGTCAGGTTCTGCTCCACCAATAACATGACTCATCTCTGCATACAACAATTCCTCAAGTGATACCAAAGTGACCGCAACATCAGTCAGCTTCCAATCATCTGAATCCAGTAATGATGGCTACTTCCCCAGAATCCTCTTTAGAGCAGCTCACACACTTGTTCCTAACCACAGAATGAAAGTCAGCAGGGAACATGTTGGTTTTCACAAAATAACATGTGAGAAAGGCCCCGGGGTGCATATCATTTACATTTCTGTCCTCATTAATATGCCACTTCATTAATGAATTAAGTTCATTTCTACAAGAATGCCCTTGTAGAAAGACATACTTGTCCTAATGCAAAGGATGCCAGTGTGACAGCAGGCAACCCACCCTACTTTGGCTACACGAAAAAATTAAATTAAACACCTCTGAGTTTAAGGCAGAGAAATGGTCATCTGACAACTCTGATTCCAGTTGCCCTTTGGGTAGTTCAGTTTGCACCTATTAGCTATAAAAAGTATCAAAGATAGCAACCAGATAAACAGATAGAAAAAAAAATTGATGATAAAACCCTTCTGCTCCCCACACTTCCATTGTTTCTTTCCTAGTTTCTCTTAAATAAGTGTCTTCTAAGTCAATGTGCAAGAGAACTAATTACAGAAGGTGGATAGGTTAAGACAACCACACTTCATCTTGGAACCCTGGAAGAATTAAAGCAACATTCTCTGTCAATTTTGCACAAAGTTATTAAGAAGTAAAGAGACCTCAACCAACCCCACTCCAGGTAACATGGTGCTGCTGTGGGGTCAACCCCACTGTGTTTCTCTTGCTGAATGGATGCTAGGGAAGGGAAAACAATGGGATGGAGAATTTGCATCCTCTGGGTTGAAGAAAGCTCTTTGGAGCAAGTAATGCAACTTGATTTTTTTAATTAAACCCTTATGGCCTGCATAATTAGAACTACTAGTTATGCAGTAGCTCCAAAAGTTGTTTAGGAAAGCCAGGTTCTTTATGGCAAGGCAAATAGACCTCAAAAAGAAGCTCTGTTTTCAGAGGGTCATAAAGAAACTCAGGGCTAGAGAAACAGGGGGCTTTATTTTATAATATATCCTGTATCCATGGTATTTCTCTTCTCTGTGGTGAAGATAATCGATAAGGATCTATGAATACATCATAATACTTTCCCTCCAGTTTGACACTTGTTATGAACTTTCTCCTGTGTCAGGATATAACTGTATCACTTACAGGATTTAGGAACAACACTCCTCTTTCTCTTTAAGTAAAATCCCAGACCTGATTTGCCGATGAAAGCTGATATTGTCCCTAGGGAATAAAACCTCAGCCATGATACTGGGAAGAACTCTTGACAGTTCTTAGAAATAATTCCTCTTTTCTGGAGGCTTGGAACAGGATTTCCTGCTTATCAGAGTAACAGATCAACTTGGAAGAGCACCTTTATGATTTCCTTGGATTTGACATTATTTTACAGTGATGAATTTAGTTTCTGCCTGTCCTACATAGAACAAGCAGTGAGAGCCAGTTAGGCAGATGAATGTGTTCTGACAGTAGCATCTGTAGGACAGGGGCGTATTTTTGCCAGGAAACATTCAGTACTTTTAAATATTTGATATTTTTAGGTTTTTTCATTTTCAAGTATTTGTTAATATTTATTCCACATGGGTTGCAGATCTGAAAAAGCCAAAAGATTCATGAAGATTCATTCACTTCTTATGCTCTGGGCATTTTAAGGTCTTGATCATGTTGCATTCAGGAGCAGTTCTACTCTGCTGGGAATTACCATCTATTTGTTTCACTGGGAACTGAACTGAAATCCTACCAAAATTACAGCATATTTGACCAAAAAAAGATGTCCAGGAATGTTTCCTGCTGAATAGGTACACATGAATCCCTTTGCAGTAGCAGGGTATTATATTTTGGACTTTCTGGAAGTCAGTGCCAAATTCACTGTGAACACACAATATGTTTTGTACTACCCCTGTCGTGGTTCAGAACTGATGCCAGAGGAGAAAGGAAAAAAATAAAGTGATCTCCTGCCCAAATTCTTCCTTATAATGAGTATGTGTGAGACTAACTATGATCTCATGGAAATCTCTATTTTGTGGTCATTAGGTATTATTTACATGTCATCAAACTGGCTGTGTTACCTGCTCTGTCCCCTACAACTCACCTCCAGCAAAATCATTGCTGTATCAAAGAAGGAATCTGCTTGAAACTCCTCACACCACCAGTTGTACCTTAACCTCTTGTTTACTGGTGTTTAACTCATAAAAGATCAGCTGCAAATTTAAGCTGAAATTAAAGTACAGACATTCAAACAGCATCTTCCAAATAGGACCAATGCTCACCTCCCATAGATCCTGCATTATCATGCTAAAAAAGGACTAGTTATCTGCCCAGAACCCATGGGAATACTGGGTAGTGGGAGTATGAGATTATTCCTACTGCTATTGTTACCATGCTACCACATGGGGTATATTAGGTGATCTCCATATGTGTGGAAAGATATGACTCACTCATCTCTTTGCTAAAAGCTCATATTCCATAGCTGGCAATATTCAAAGAATGGGAAAGGCCAAAACAGTATTTGTCTGAATTACTACTGTGGATTTTTCCCCAGGTTTTGCTTCAGCAGATTAGGATACATCTGTTAGCAGGGTCTGACTTGCACTCTGTGGCAAAAGATGCAATCATACCCTGTTTTCAGCCAATGTGTGGGGCCATAATTTGACAAATACTGTATGAATTAGTTCGATGCAATTCAGTGTTTAAAGATACATGTAACACATTGCTGGCTTTTTACCATGGGTTTTAGGATTGTGTTGTACTACTGTGTACACACCAGCTGAGCCTCTGCCTCTCAGCCAGCTGACACCTATACACCCTGGGGAGTCTTGAGGAGGCACAAATGCTTCTGTTTCTCCCATCCATCTCCAGGCTCCTAACAAAGGTGCAAAATTAAGGGCAAAGTCTATTGAAATTTCCTCCATAATCAGCTGGGGAAGGTTCATCACAGCTAAAACCTCAAGCATTCTTTGAGGGACCTTGTCTTTGTGTTGTGGCCAGCAGGACTAGGGCAGTGATCCTCTGCCTGCACTTGGCACTGGGGAGGCCATACTTGAGTCTGGTGTTCAGCCTGGGGCCTCTCACTTTGAGAGAAACATCATGGGACTGATGAGAAGGGCAGTGAGGCTGGTCAAGGGTCTGGAGCACAAGTCCTGTGAGGAATGGCTGAGGGAGCTGGGAGTGTTTAGCCTGGAGAAGAGAAGGCTCAGGGTATCACTCTCTACAACTACCTGAAAGGAGGATGTAGCCAAGTGGGCATGAGTCTTTTCTCACAAGATGTAATAGGACAGTAGAAAATGGCCTCAAGTTGCACTAGGGGAGGTTTAGACTGGGTATTGGAAAAAAATTCTTCATCAGAAGTGTTGTCGAGCACTGGATCAGGTTGCCCAAGGAAGAGGTGCAGCCACCATCCCTGGAGGTATTTAAAAGATGTGTAGATGTGGCACCTGGGAACATGGTTTAGTGAAGGACTTGGCAGTGTTGGGTTAATGATTGGACTTAATGATCTTAAAGGTCTTTTCAATCTAAACAATTCTGGTTTTATTATTCTACTCATAGTCTACAGAGGCAGGGTTCTGAGTGCTTTAAATTAGATGGGGTGAACCTGGGTATTTAAGCAGAAGTTCAAAGCAGAGTGGAGAGCTCTTACGCAGGAGGCTTACTTGAATTTTAAGATCTTTAACACTGCAGTAGCCCATTTAAGAACCTTACCCTGAAGTAAGGGTATTTTCTCTTTAACTGTATAATCCTTGCTAGTTTGCACAGTTCTTTTTGGTTCCCTGAAGGAATGATATCAGTCCGTAGGGAGAAGACCTTACAGAGAGTGGCAGCTGTCATTAGGCAATGCTCAGGGTGAAAGCACCGTGAGCACTCCAAATTTCAGGGCAGGTATTTATGAACCACCCTGAGGAGAGATATTACCAAGAGAACTTTGGGTTTGATACTTTCACCTTAAGGTAATCATGTGTTGTCTCCTCATTGAAGATTATGAAAAGAAGGAAGGTAGATGTGAGCAGAAAAAGGGGTGAGTGTCTGACTGGTGTCACAAAAAGAAAACTGCACAAACCCTAAAAATAGAACTTTCAAGCCCAGACTGGAGTTCTTGTGTTAGTGCAACCTTCATATGTGATGGTGGACAGCCTCCTTAAAAGTAGATCCACATCTATTTAGGTGTAGCAGCCACCAAGTAGGACTTACCTCATCCCAGGTTCTCCTTAGAAGTAGGTAGGCTCACACAGAATAAACAATTACATTAACAGATTGCCTTAATTTCCTACTGGAAATGCCAAAACAAGGCGTGACCTAAAACTGCCTCCTGCTCTGAGCATCAAGAAAATACCAGGATGACAAATTTTCCCTTTCTTCCTAGACATAAGCAGATGTGCCATTTTAAAATAAAAATTCAAAGGGAAACCAGCCTTTGCAGATATATTGCTATTTTGTTACAGTGCTGGGTGAATTGGAGGAAAATCCATATACAATGAAAAAAAAAAAAAAAAGGAAAAAATCCCCATTGACCTGAGACAGAATATTTTATTTCTGAATTGGCTCAAAATATTTTGAGTCAGATGAGTTCAATAATGAATTACTTTCCAGTTACAGTGCAGGGTTACAGTTCAGGACGTTTTCTCAGTAGATGGGACACTCTTTGTTATCCTATAATGCAATACAGATGTTTTCTCTTTGCCTTCTGCAAGGATGATTATCTATATGGGTTTTCTAAGTTTTCACAATCCAGACATGGAGCCTGCAAAGAGCAAACTTCCAAACTACATGTCCCAGAAGGCTGCAACACAAGGGAAAAGCTCAGAAGTGACCTGAAATAGAGCATTTTGGGGTCATTCTGACACACCACAAGAAAACATTTTGATTTCAAGAATGGTGAAATATTTTGTTTTGCTTGAAAATGTCAGGCAAAATGTTGTGACTTCGCCAGAAAAAGAAAAAGTTTTTTGGGGTTTTATGTTTTGGTTTTTTTTTTTTTTTTCCCAAAATTTCCACCCAGAGAAAAAATCTTGACATTTCAGCTCTTTGTTCCAATGTGGGATGAAAACAAACATTGAAATGTCAGGATTTGCTGCAGTATGAATTTTGCCAAATTTTTGGTGTAATGCCTTGGCCCCAGAATTTACATTTTACTTTGAAGTATGGGTGGATGCTCAGAGGGTGGAAGGGATTTTATAAAAGAGTATCATATGTTCATAGGAACCTAGACACCTATGTGTTCCAGTTCATGTGATGTTTTAGACCATTTAAAGATTACAGTTAACAGGTAGTAGATGCAAATAAACTGGAAGCTAGTACAAATCAACACAGAAATTCTTTTCTATTTGCTTAGTTTTCATTCCTTCTATAAGTGGGGAAGCTGCCTTAGGTCTGTATCTGATTTTAGCTTGATTAATGACAATCAGGAACAATGGGAAGCTCTTGACTTGAAGTCATTGGGAGTGATGCCTGAGTGAAGAAGGAGGAAGAAAAAAAATCCAAGTCAACCTTGGCAGCTTGGCCCACTGCAAGCTTTGGAGATATCTCAGCAAGTATGGCAAATGTGGTCACATGCCCTATTGGCTGTAAGTAATTAAGGAGCATAAATCTGGATTACTGTCACAATTGACTCTGTACAAATATCCTTAGAGGGATTTGGTGCTGCCAGCATTGAACAATACATTGGTGGGAATCAGCTATGACAGGATTATGTGTGGATATTGCTTTATGGGGAACAGGCACATTGACAGAAAGATTTATGCTTTTACTGCCTTCATAGATTTCTTAAAACACCACCCTTTACATGGCCAAACACAAACTGCAGACTAAAAAGATAAAGAAATATAGAGGAGCTGGGCAAGGTTTTCTGTTATGTCTGGATAATCCAGTCATTCCAGCAGCAGAACATCAATACCTGTTTTGGAATGCCACACATGAACACCTAGAGGTGGTAGTACATGTCATGGTTCCAAAGGCCGGGCTGTGTTTAGTGATGTACCAAAGAGCATCTTTTTCAGTCAGCCCAGAACTCTACCTACAAGAGGCCTAAGGTAAATATTAGTTCAGGACTCCAGGAAATGTAGCATGTACAGAGAAACTCTTCCCTGTTTCCTCTGGACATCCAGTCACCAGTACTGGGAAGCTCTGATCAGATTATCACACTTGGAAGCTGTCCATGGACCTGTCCTTCAGGAGTTATCCTCATCCTTTTGGCCACAGGGGCTGCAGGACTTTGCACACTTCCTGGCAGCCACTGTCCATCCCACCCCACACAAAGGTGGGACACTGCATATAGTCAGCTCTCCAATCTGGAACTGGCCAAGAGACTCTCACTTGAACTTCCCTAAATTAAGAAATCCCTTTGTACCATCATATAAATAAAGTTCCTTTACCTTTCCATTTTACAGGATTCTTTGAATCAGCAGGTTCATGGCCAGGTGCCTTGGGGAGATGTTGAATTTTTGCTGAACAAGAAGGGAAAACTCTCACCTCCTATTCTAAATTCATGATGTTACTGGGTTAACAGATCTGAAAAGATCTGAACAACCTAATCTGGCAGTTTCTAATATGTACAATCAAAAATGGTCAGAGGGATACAGACATTGCAGGCAGTCCAGAAAGAAGAAATGAGGTATTTTCAAAATCCTGGGTGGATCTTTTTTACAAATTCTCAAACAGTGAACTGCCAGAGGACATCACTTTGAGTGCACAGGGAACATGCAGTTATTTGAGTGATTTGTAAAGGGTATATTTCACAATGCAATGAAGATGATAGACAAGGTATGAGTGCTAAAAATCATGTAAAGGCTGCTAGAATTACATCCTTATTATTTATTTCACAATCTCTGAGATATGGGATGAACTGGGTTAAATGCAGTACCTTTGCACTAGGGAAAACAATTTTTTTTCACAAAAAGATTTTTGTATTCATGTATCGCACAAAATTTTGCAACAAGACACTGGTTTCCTCAAGGAATAGGTTATTTATCTCAGCTGGACATGGAAAAAGGCCAACATTCCTTCACCTACTGTGCTTTGTCACTGAAAGATACCAACAACTTAGACCAAAAGGTTGTTGTGGCTTCAGGTGTCTTGTAAGGAAAGAAACGAGGAGAGTTTTTTAGCTGAAAGATCGTGAGCCCACTTGCACTCAAGGAAAAAGATGAAGGTGACTGGGACTTTCAGAAACAGAGGGACCTGTCTTTTCCTCCACCTTGAGCTAATTGAGAAGCTGACATTTTAAAGATGGTCCCTCAACTACATCAGTTTAACAGTGTGTGGTCTGGACCACTATTTTATAAAAGCTATCACGTTTCTCAGGAATGGCCTGACAAGCAAACTCTGCATCAAGAGACATTCTACAAGTTTTTATTACTTTGCATCAATGCCACTCTCATGCTGGGATAAAATCATCACCTCTCCAGGCCTTTCAGCCCCCAAAGAGAGAAAGAGGTCACAGTGCTTATTGTGCTCTGAGTCCCACCCCTGCCCTGAGCCCTGGGCTGCCTCAGGGATGCCTCCAGCCTGCCTGCAGACCGCCCCCGCGGGCAGGCCGAGTCCTGTTCTAGCCAGCTGGCAGAGTCAAGTCTACCTGGAAGGATGCTCTCCAGCTGTGCAAGAGGCCATGGCCAAAGCCTTAGCATGTGGGCAGGAGGCAAGCACAGTCTTGAGGCCACTGCTAGCAGATAGTAAAGACATGTCCAGAAAATCAAGTAAAAACTTAAGGAATGGCAGCTCTGAAGACACTGACCCAAGGTACCAAGCCTGAACGGTCCCTTCCCAGCAGCCTAAGAGAAATTCTCAGTGAAACATGGCTCAGCCACCACCTTGCATATGAAAAGAATCTGTCTTAGAGCCAAGATGTCAGTCCTTTGCCTAATAAAAAAATGTTACATCCCCCTTTCCCTTCTGGAACACAAATGACTTCCAAGGATGCAAATTGGTTTTAATGATTTTCATATCTCATTACTAAGGCAACAATTAGAAGCCTGGATTAGACTTTACCCTTCTTTTTTCCTAAGAGCTGTCAAACCTGACTCTGAAGGAGTTTGCTCTCCTGGACATCTTCTAACACTTGTTGCTTCAGCTCTGCACAATGCTGCCTTAACACCCACCATGATATTTTGCATCTCCCAACGAGCCTTGTGTAGCTCCAGTGCCAGGCTGCACTGCAAGGTGTAAACATCTTCAGAGCAAACCTGTTTCTGTGATGGCTGAGGATCCACGACATCAAGACAAAACTGATGCTGATGAAGAGCAGACAACCAATTTTCCACTAAAAAAGTAAACACTGGACAATTCGATGTCAGCAGAACTAACCAGCCTGAGGGGAAAGAAAACAACAAAAGGAAGAAAAAGAAAAAAAGTCTATGCAGTTCCCACTGCTTTTTTTTTTTTTTTAAGTTAGAATAACTGAATGTTCCCAGCTTCCTCACAAGGGAAATGATTTTATGTGCTAATGTTAGAGGAGAGGTTTGGAGGCTGCCTTAGTGAATGGAGTCATGCAAGGTAGCATGGAAAAAATAAAGGAAAACAGTGATGGAAGAACAGTGATAATAAAACATATCTTAAAAATAAAAATGGAGAACTAACAAAAGGTGTTGGGAGCTGAAACATTTCCAAAGGGGAACTGTTGCCCCTTTTTGCCTTAAGTCAACCACAAGGCTGTTTTGATGGAGTGGAGGGGGACAGTGGACAAGGTGCTGTATTCGGACTCAGCTGGGCAAGGTCCTGCTCCTGACTGAAACCCCAACACTGTGTAACCCTAGGCAAGCTCCTCCCCTTTCCTGGGACTCATCTTTCCTCCTACTGTTTGCCTGTCTTCTCCTGTGTGCATGTGACCTCTGGGGCAGGGCAGAAGACAATGTTCCTCGGCTGAGAACGTTCTGGGATGTCTTACTGGAGCAGAAGTCCTCTGAGCAGCCAGAAGCCTTGCTGCTGAACACACTCCTGTCTCCCTGGCTCCATCAACGTTCTGCCAGGAAGCAGCTGAGCTCTTGGCAGCTCTGATGCTTCAGGCATCCTCAGTGGCACCATGAAATGGCTCTTAAGTGGGGGATTTTCCTGAATGGCAGGGATTCCCCACATTTTCCCAATCCAAGATCCAAGACAGTAGCCCTGGAATTCCCAGATTTCAGAACAGTTGGCTGATTCTTTTTCTCCTTTTTTTTGGTCTTTTTTTTTCTTCAGAAAACAGTTGGACAGAAGTCTTTTCATTCGTCCTGTCCTGCCCTCTAAAAAAAAAAGCAAAAAAAAAGAAAATCAAACAGTAGACTCTACTACATGCAAAATTATTTCTGCCCTTTTCCTACAAAATTAGTAACCCATTTTTTAATATGTTGGAATTGATCAGGAAGTCCTTCCTGGTACAAGCTGTGGGACAGAATCCTTATGTCCCTCCTTAAGCTTCCAGAAATGAGCAAAGGAACACCAGTGTCTGGGTCAGACCACAAGCTCAGCTGTGTTGGAATCCATAACCAGCAGATTTCAAGGGACATTAAGGACACCACAAACTTGTCGTGAACCTTCCTCAGAGCACCCTTCCTGACTCAAGTCCTCTGTGGCTCTTGCTGAGTCAGAGGTGGTGCTTCAGAAATAGTATTTTCTTCCTAAAATCTTTCTAAGTAAGGGTTTGAACCCAGGTAAGCAACCTGTGGCAGTGATGCTGGCTTGGTTAAGCATGGTGAAAAAATATCTATTTTCATTAGTACAGAACAACCTGGCCTCACTGGCACTGCCTTTGAAGGCTGAGTGTGGGATTCTAGACTCCATTTATTGTCAATAGAGATAGATATGTACCCTCAGGGAGTAATTCATCTCATCTTGAGCTACGTGTCTCAGACACAGGTGAAAGGCTGAAGACATCCATTTCTGTCCCCACCTTTCACCTCCTCCCTGTAAAGGCAGTCTAGGTTGTCTAGCTCAGCTTTAGAAAATTAAATTTTAGATATTCAGGCTGAGATGAATTTCCCCTACAAGTACCAAGTACCTGTGACAGCTTAACCAGACATCACAGGATCACAGATAACAATACAGACCAAGAAACTACCATGGTTTTACAACTGTGCTGTTACTCCCCTGGCTGATGGAAGAGATATCTGTGGAAAACAAGATGTGTAATCAACAATGTCAAGATGCAGTCCAGGAAATCCCTGAACTACCAGCTGTGTTATCTGAGAGGAGATCCCAAGGAACAGATTATTCAGACAGACTTTCTCACTCTCTTTTCCTTCCACTCTCTGAGACAAGCTGCAGGATCAAGGGCTGAAAGTCTGACTCTGTGATAGTTACACTTTTATTTCTGCTTGTAATAGCTCACGAAGAAGCTAATGGGTTATAAATATATATTAATAATAGGTATGGAGAAGCAGAAATGTTCACCCATGTGAGAGATGTCCCATTGCAGTCCTCACCACTATCAGACACTGAAGAGAGAATTGCATAGAAGCAAGTGTCTCAATCCCCACTTCAGCATTTAAATCACTTCATCATCCTATTTTCACCAAAGGGAAGGAAATAGAGACTTTTTGGCCTCTCTGCTCTCAGCCACCACGTGTCCTCCATCTCTCAGGTCAATAAAGGTTGCACCATGCTATGAGTACAGCACATGGGAGTCTTCACAGTGCAGGCATGTCCAGCAGTAGTTGATACATGGATTTGCATCTTAATAACATCTTGAATAACCAGCTCTTGGTTCAAAGAGGTTCAGCCATACATACAACATAATACACTGGTTTTCTCCCTCTCTCCTGCTTTATTGTATTTAAATGCTATGTTTTCTTAGGAGTCCAGTTTTTGGAAGCCAGCTGGGCACTGACATGGGAGAAAAGCTCTGAACATTTAATAAATTAAAAAGACTTAATGAAATAGAAATATTCATGACAAGGAAAACCTATTTTCTCCATTACAATTCTCCCAAATAATGAGCTTTTTGCAGAACTCTAGAGACAGGGTTTGGAACTTTCACATCCAGCAACAAGAAGATTATGTACCAGGGTCCAAAATCAACTAGAGGCTTTATCTCAGAATGATTTCCTTTCCTTTCTCCTCAGCAGCTGTTTAAACTACCACTTCACTGCTTTAGAAAGACTCAGTCCTTGTGATGGCCCTCAAATTCACCCTTTTGGACTCTTCTCTACTCTCAATTTTTGACCAGTTCTTCATTTCATAAGCACACAGCCCTTAATTTGATTTCCAGCCCTTGGGATTTACATCTTTGATGTAATTCTGTTAACGTCAAAGACATTATGGCAAGGACTCATCTGGGATCTCATGTACAGCTGTTGTGTTCCAGGCTGGAGGAATTCACATTCCTCCACCACACCCAAATCTGCCCTGGGTTATCAATACTCTGATAAGCAACTCAGTTAACTTTAGACTGGTTAAGGAATTTATCTATTCATATTTTCTTCATATATTTTCCCTGGGCTCCCTCCCCTTTGATTTTTTCACTTTTCAGGCTGTGACATTCCTGCTGATTCCTAGATCTCTGGATTCCTACCTCCTCCTTCTGTTGTTGCTAACACACAACTCTGTCAGGAGCCAGATTTAATTAGACCACAAGAAAAATGAACCACAATGAAGTTACATCAAGGGCGCGATTTCAAGACACAAGAGCACAAGAGCCAGGAAACACAGAAGACTAAAAAAAATAAAAGAAGAGGAAAAATTTACAACAAACTTTGTCCTAACCCTGTAGTGTCCCACCTCTAGCACAGCTATTATGTTCAAACACAGTTTACACAATAAGTAGTTGATGAGGAAAAGCTTTGGAAGGAGAAGGAAAGGCCTGGGGAGGATTTGCTGGAACACTTTGGCCCTATAGCTTTATTGTGTGTGGTTTTGATGCTGTGCCAAGCTTTATGACACTTACATCAAGGTTGCTCTCTGCAGTGATGCACCATCGAAGCTTAATCACCTACCCATCATGGAATTTACAATGATTTCACTGTGCTTTGGTTGAGAACATGTTATCATTACCTTCCCCTTTTTATTACCCCAAATGCCTTTCCAGCTCACAGCCTACAGAGCTCCAGGAACTTCTTTGCTGCCATGATTGTATGTCATTGTGTAAATTCAGCAATGAATACAATAGAGACCTGGTCTATCCCAAGGCCTCCAGGCACTGATGTAATAGGAATAATAAAGCATAATCATAAGGAAGAAAATGCCATGTAGCTCTGCTGTGTGGAGGATGGAAATGGATATGGGTGACTGACGCTGACGTAATTCACTCCTACCAAATAGAGGCCCAGAAAAAGGCTTCTCCTGCACAGCACCAGCAGAGTTATGCCAGTTTCAATGAAAACCTTCTTTGGTGGAAGGAACCATCCTAGTTATTGTAACATGGTAGAGTTTGAGGCTGTGCCTTCTTAGGTTTGGGGTTTAGTTTTCCTCTTACTTTGATTACTTGTAAAAAATATTTTATTTTACCTAATGGAAAACAAATTAAGAGCGTTGTCTGATAACTTGTATGCTGGGTAACACATTAACAGGGATCTGTTCATAGATCTACGTCTCCCCTCTTCATCTCTCAGATTCCCCCTTCACGAATTAAAATAGGGTAGAAAAGTTTACAAGCTCTGCACCTCTGTCAGGAATTCTAAGCTTAAAAGGATGTAGCTGGTTTGGAATAGTAAAAATTCAAGTGTTCATTTAGAAATTGTGCTGTGCAAAATGCAGAGCACTAGTTAACTTTCTATTGATTTATAATGGAGCTTTTCACTTTGGTTCTCAGGTTGAATTGGATCTCTGTGCCTGTGAATTACTCCGCTGAGAGTTGGAACACGTAGTCATTGATCATGTCTCATTTCATCTAGGACAGAGGGTTTCTCCCACTTGGGAAAGTGCTGTTAACCCAAACCTCAGGCTCATAGTTTCCCAGGACAAGCAGTTCTGTAGCTGGAAGGACATTTTGGTTGGAGGTTCAGTACTGTGATTTGGTAAGATGAGAACTGGAGATAGGGAACTTCTCTCTGTAATGAACTTTTTAGTGGACTTTCCTGGTTAATTATATCCCAGGTGATTTAAATGGCAGGCTGAATAAAACCAGAGGGGAACAGGGAGGTGAGGGAGGTGAGGCTAGGCAAGTGGGGAATCTATAAAAGCAGGCAAAGTTAGAAAGCAAGCCTTCCTTTCAGTAGGGCTCATCTGGCAGCTGGCTGGAGTTAGCAGGAGATGAGAGGAGCTTTGTTAGTGGTGTATACCACCTACTTTTAGATACAGCTCAGTGGGGAACTTTCTTTGTTGGGTATGGGAGGGATTTGGCTTCAGCTAGTCCTCTCCTCACAGATGGAGTCAGGCTCTTCAAAGAACAAATTTAGTCTCCATATTATCTACCCTTCGGCGTTTCTGAATGACTCACCAGTGTACTTAGCTGAATAGAGAACAGTTATCAAGTCAACCACAGGATTTTGCAAACCACCTTAGCATCGTTGTAGGTATCTCAGTTGAACACACCTACTCTTTCTGCAGGTATAAGGGAGAAAAATGCTAAAAACAAATAAGTGAACTCCCGTGGCTCTACTTGCATCCAGTGCAATGAATCAGGGAAAAATCATTGAATCACATAATGGTTTGGGTTGGAAGGCACCTTAAAGATCATCTAGTTCCAATCCCCCTGCCACTGAAGCTGAGCAATATGCTACTAATATGCCTCCTCTCATGTTTTGAAAGACAGAGACTGGAAAAAGATGGCAATATGATCTGATCTGGAAGATCTGTTTGTGAGGAGAAGCTGAAAAAAAAAGTGGGAAATTGAATGTGCTGCTTGTTCCTTGACTCTGTTGACAGATGTACACACACAAGCAGCTTTTACAGCAATCAGGAGTAAGTGATGAGTTTTCTGCCATTAGATATTTTTTGCCAAGCACAACAAGCTTTTGAGAAAGCATGAATCTTTCAGCAAGTAACAGAAACATTTACAGTTAGGAATATGCATTGGGGAAAAATGAGATATTATGGAAGAGATGACCTTTGAGATAAATCACACTGAGAATCAAGGAAGCAAGTTGCTTTTTCTTCTTCTTTCCCTGACCTCCTGGAGGGCTCTGCATAAGACTTTTTCCTTCCAAACTTGTTTCCCATTTGGTTCTAACTTACAGTGGAAGGACCTTCTCTGTGTGTCCAATGCTCACAACAAATGACCTTTTGATTTTCACTGATTTAATCTCTGAAAGTCCCCCAAAATAAATGACAACCTTTGTATTCTCCATTTTCCTTGCGACTGGAAATAAATTTCTCTCCAAGATAAGTTGTGGGGGTCTTTCTCTGAAGTATCTATTCTGGCTACTGACCCTGCTGTCTCCTGCAGTATGAACAAGACCAAGCCTTTCCTCAGAGAAAGTAAAGAGGCTACACACCTGGGAAAACCACATCCTTTCAGGAGTGGAAGAAATTTGAGGAGGAAGGGTCCCTGAAAGATCACCCCTTACAGTGCTCCAGGAGAGTACCTGACAAAGAATGTGAGCTGCCTGCTGTGCTCCAGCTGGAGGCTGGCAGGAATCACTGGGAATGTCCACTCCCTGAGCCTCCTGGTGCCACTACCCATGGACCTCTTTCCCTGTACACCTTGCATCTATCAGGAGAGACAGTTTGTCAGATCCAAGTCTTGATCTGTTAGTCACTAAGATGCCCAGGTTTCTGTGCACCTCTGTGAGACACCAGATTATTACCTACTAGGGTAAGTGCTATCTCCTTCTGTCCTGATGTCCTAAACAGTTGACTTCATGCAGAGTAAATTTGTCTGTGCTGAGGAGAAATTCCAGAAGCAACAGTGGGCAGAAAACACCAAGAAGATTTCATGAGTGGTGGTGCCAAAGCCTGGGCTCTAAAGATGTGTCAGCAACAGGGATTAAGGGCACAACTGAGCCTGTGGACTTACTGGTCATGCACACTGCACAGCAAAAGGCTCAGGAAAAGAAAGCTCAAACTCAGGCTGATTGGCCTAGTGGGTGTCCTTGTGCCCCTAGCGTGAGTAGCCCAAGAAGAGTGTGCTACTGCTCTGTGTGGCAGGGGATGGGCAGAGCCCTTGGTACAGCCTGCAAGGGGCCCTGAGCAGCCAAGTCAAGCACTGTGACAATAACCCAGCAATGGCAGAAGAGGCCTGCATTTGCAGGCTGAATCTCCTGCTGCTTCTGGAAACAGTGCCTCAGCAGAGGCAGCTGGGAGAGGTTCTGTAAATGAGGGATTGGGCTGGTTTCCGTTTCCCATACTACACATTTTTGGTGGCCTTAAAATACCTTTTGAAAGTGCAGGATATGGGTATGCAGTCAGAGCATTTTTCTACTTCTGGAAATGTTGTTCCTGCACTGAGCTGCCCTCATTCTCCACTTTCTTCTCCCCTCTGAGATGGAAATGCACGAGTAAGCTTATGTATTATTTGCAGACTTGCATAGAGGCCAGATCTTCTCATGGTTGAATTACTAGCCAGCCACTCATCCTGCCTCAAAGAAATGCTTTCTCTCGTGAAACTTTCCAAGCTGGTTTAATCCACCTTGGGTGGCAAACTCCATGAGCTCTTCCCCTGCTGGCACACACTTTGCATTCACCAGGGCTTAAATTAGCTCTGGGTAATTCCAGCAATGTCTCAGTCTGTGGAAAGGATTCTCCATCTGAATGCATCATCCTGCATGCTCCCCTCCCTCTACCTGGGTAGTCTCTTAAGTTCAAGGGCTGGGAAGCAAAGGGCCAAGGAAGAAAGAGGGAATGAGCCAGTTATTTGGAAATATTAGCATATCCTCTCTCTCCAAGGCAGGAGACCGAGCAGTTTGAACAGGAGATGCCTCAACAGCTGTTTCACAGGAGGCCATCACAGCTGGGGATTCTTGGCAGCATCAAATGGATCTGTGTTCTTTCCTTCTAGACAGGGGTGTCTCTACTTTTTTATGTTTCCCCCCTATCTCCAAAGTGTCACCTACACTTATGGCCTTGTTCTGGGATGGTTTGCAGCAATATCCTATTTTCCATCTATAGGGACAGGGATACTCTTGTGACAGGATTCACCAGAGGGTGCTGTTACACATAGCCTTTTACATATTTTCCTAGCCTGGAATGATAATGTAGCCTTTTAAGGGGACACTGAAATGCTGCCAGTTTTAATATGTCAGCTCCTTTTTGAGTGGGAAGCTGCAAAAAGTAACAGGTTTTTCCTCTTCTTCCTCTGTTTCTTTGAGGGGTTTAATTTGGGGGGTTTATTTGGTTTGGGCTTTTTTTTTTCTCCAACTGTCAACAGGAAATTATTCTTGTTGCAGATTTCCCCCTGGTAGGAAGGAGTTTACTAACTGCTTCTGTTCTGCTGTGAAAGCATAATTAATTGGTTTTACACTCCTAACCTGCCTGCCATGGGCTGGGTCTCTCCTGTGGTAGAAAGCATCTATATTTGCTATGACTCCATAGACAGAAGGATGCTCCAGTTTCCCTTCACCACCACCACGAAGACCTCTGGAGTCTCACCTGAGCCCTGAGGACCAGCTTCATTCCTATCTGGAAGGGAGGCAGTTAGAGACAGGTTGCAAGAACTCTCCTTTCTGCAATTTAGGGACTTTTGGACATGCAATTTGGACCACTATCCAAAGCAGGACACATTTATCAGTTCTGCTTTCCCTGACAAGAGGGTGGCAAGGATCAGGCCAAGGGACTGCTGTTCCTGGGCAACTTGACAGGCACAGAACATGTTGCAAACAGCTTTTAGGCTTGCAACAGAGACCTGTTTGTTTCCCCTGTTTAATTTGGGAAACATGCATCCAAGCAAACTTTGTATGTCTCCATGTATAAACCTATACTGCAGCCTGTTGATTTCCTTCACCCTTGGCACGAATATCGCGGAGGATTTTGGCTTTGCCTGTAATCTCTTGAGCGGATGAGACTAGAAATTTAAATGAGAGTTTAACTTGCTGACTGTCTGCACTGCCCACATGATGGCTGCTCGTTTGGCTCCAGTCTGGAGCTGTCTCTTTGGATGAGAAAACTTGGGTAGAGGGCAGGAAGGGCTGGTTCCCATCTGTGTTCTGCCCCTGCAGACACTGCAGATGAAAATGGTTCCAGGGACTTGGCTCTGCAAACAGGATCCAGAACATGAGCTCGTCCCCCAGGGGCTGCACAGGTACAGGCTCTGTTATTTTTGACATATGTCTGGTTTTAATCTGGATGCAGGCTCCTGGCTCACCAACAGCATGCTGCGTGTTGCCTTGTGGTCCAAGCACAAGATACTGGATCCATTTCTTCCTCTCTCTGTGCAAGAAGCAACCAGAGAAAACATGAGTTTACGGTGAGAAGCTAACATCTTATTTCTGGGGTGGTCTTTATATCACCATATGGCTTTAGTGGGAGCAGTGACCACCCATGCAGTACAAGGTTTGGTGATCCAGTCTACAGCTTCTGCAGAGAGTGATTTTTTGATCACACAACTTCGTTTGCAATGTGGTTTCCTCTAAGATTTTCAAGTCAGAAGTTCTGTGAGTCATCTTGGATTCTTCTTCCCTGACTAAAACTAACTGTAACAAATGAAAAAATAGTCATATAATACATTTGTGTAAAGGTAAGAAGTCTTCTGCTAGTGAGCAAATATGAAGGCACCAGGAAATTCCATTCCATGACCACTTTGCTAATCAGAACAGCTTTTTCCAAATTACTTTATAGCTTGAAAGTCCACAGATAACATGGCCCTGAGCCATACATAAGAGAAGGTAAGCAATAAACTTAGTAGTGGTGGGATGTGTATCAGTTTCTGTGTGATTTTATTTATTTCTTGGAAAAATCATGAGACTAAAAGCAAGATTTCTAATAAGAGTCCCACCAGACTGATACTTTTCAAGCTTATTCCAGTTGGGAAGAAATGCTCATTTTGAGTATCGACATATATTCTCTTTTCCACTTTGATTTGCCTCTAAAAATAGTCCTGAGTTAATCCTTTCTGTATTCATGAATTTGAAATAATCCTTTTATTTGTGCCAAGTGTTTACAAGAAATGTAAACTTCTCCATTGATTGCATCGTGCTTAGGGTCACTGAAACAGTTGACAGGATGCTGGCTTGATTTTACTGAATGGAGAGTAGTGCTCCAGCAGCCAGTGCTTGAGGACCTGAATCACCACTGCCAGAGAGAGGTGGGGAAGGAGGAAGTTTGCCTCTTCCCTGTGATTCACCCTATGATGCTCTCGGGCACTGAAGTGAAATCCTGACAATAACACATCCGTCCAGGAAATGGGTTAGAAAAGGCCCATTTCACTGCTGTCAGTGAAATCCGTTAAATCCCCATTTGCCTGCACTCTGACCTTGTAAATGTGTTTAGGAAGTTGGGGAATTATATTCTTGAAGGGATTACAGTGTTTTATTTTAACAATATTGAAGTAAGCTCCTTTGTCTATAACCTCTTAAGGAGTTTGAAAGGTTTCATTTAGCAGCACTTATTGAGTGCTACACAGACAATTGAACTGGCCTCAGAGAGGCAAAATATCTTAATTTGTTCCTTTGATACCCACATGGGATAGGGAGAAACACAAATAAAACCTGGATGCCCCAAATGTTTTGGGGGAGGAGAAGTGACGTTTCCAGAAGTTCTCCTTGAGATGTGACAATGGTTAAATTTGCTTCCCCTAAGAATACTTTAGTGGAGGGCCTAAAGCTCGTATCAGGTCTAATAATTTCTGGTTTAAGAAGTCAGAACAGTCAGCATGGATTTACCATATACAAACCATGTTCAACCAACCTAATTTCCTTTTGTGATGAAATGACTGTGGACAAGGGGAGAGCAGTGGATATAATATTGATCTACTACGGCTTTGGAGACAGTCTGACACAGCATTCATTTTATGAAGCTCATGAAATATGAACTAGTTGGTCAAGCTATTGGGATAAAAAAATCTGGAGTGCTGAGTTCAAAGAATAACATTCAATGACTTGGTGTCCACAAATTTTGGCTGGTGACTAAAGGAGCATCCCTGGAATCTGTGCTGTGGCCGATATTTTCATGCATGATACTACAGAATGTATCCCCATCATATTTGCAGATGATTCAGAATCAGGGGGAATGGTTGATGTTTCATATCAGAGAACTATAGGTAAGAGGGAGAAATTTGAGGGCTGAACTGACAGAAACCTTACAAGACTAAGGAAGGAGAAGTACCCATAAAGCAGAGTAATCCCACACATTGAGACTATCTGGAAAGCAACTGGCTGAGCAGCAGCCTTCCCCAAAAAGACTTTGGGGATTAGGGTGTGTACTAGGTTGAAGATGTGCCAGCAGTGCACTGTCACTGCAAATAAGGCAAATTGCCTGCTGAGCTGCACTAGAAGGAAGGTGGCCAGAAGTTTGAAGGAAGCTGGGGATATCTGTGCATTGCTACAAGGCTGTAGCCAGGCTACAGTAGTTTGCTCTTCATCATTCTCTGCTTCAGCCCACTTTACATGCTCAGTCATCTATCACCTCATACCAAGATCACTCTGTTCATCCAGGGACTTAAGGTAGAAAGATCAAAGCTCCCCTGGGTACCACTCTGTAGGTTCCAGTTACACCTATGGTTGAAGTGGAGACATATTTACACCTTGATTTGCTTCTGGGAGTTCCCTCCTCTTCCTCTCTCACTCCTCCCCCGCACCTCCAAGCTTGCAGTCAACCTCAGTTGAATATCAAAAGACATCAGAAATGTGAGACAGCTGTCCAGATGCTCAGAGAAATGACCTGAGAAGAAAGAGTCAGGTGATGCATCCCAGGAAATGGATCCTGTCCTAAGAGGAAAATGCATTCATCATTCAGATAACTTCTGCCACAGAAAAGCCATCTGGATAAACAAGGACAGAGTTACACAACCATTGTGCAGATCCTCATTCCTTCCTGGCCAGTTGTAAAAAGGCAGATGTGTAACACAGGGTTGTGTCTGCAGGCAGAGAGAGAAGGACACCATGAGGGAGGGCTGGATTTCTGAGATCAGCAGCACACAGAGCATTTTGCTTCCTTCATCAGATCCTTCGAATCCTTCACAAGGCTTGTAACTGGAAGGTGGTCAGTGGAGGGCTCAGACCAACACAGTTATGTTACCAGGAGACGTAAAACAAAGAGAAAAGGGGAAATGGGATTCTCAGAAGTCCATTTGTGGACTTCCACTTTCTCCAGCTTCTTGGGTGCTAAACAAGCCGACATGAGGTATCACTGCAGGACCCACCTCCCAACTACAGCTCAACCCTGCTGCTGCTCAGCTAAGAGCTGCTTTTGACCTGCTGGAATTATTGGCTGACCACCTTGCATTACCTCTCCTCACACAGCAGCCCTGTGTCCCCACATCTCTCCTGGCTACCCCTTACCCTGCACCTCAGCCCTCCAGCAGGAGCTCCTCTGTGTCGTGTCTCTCCCATGGGGAAGGAAGTAGTCTGAGGTGTTTGTTGGCTGAAGGAAGCAAAGGAAGAATTTGATGGAAGAGTGAGAAACTGAAGTTCAGTAGAAATAATTGGAGCATTGTGATGATTTTCCACAAAGCCAGCAGGGAGGAGGAATAAATTCTCACTTAAGATTCACAGGCTGACTAGAGTCTGCATTTTCTGCAGTGTTCCCATTTATAGCCCCAAGTAATAGGAGAAACATTAACCAAAGAAAGCCAAATATTACCTGTCTCCAGTGGAGGTGCATACCTTTGAGGAAAAGTCATGTTCAGTGCTGATTCCTGTTTGGAAGGGGTCAACACTGACATCTGACTGACAGCCTCAGAAAGTGTATGATTCCTATACACCCTGAAAGTCAAGTAAGGCCCAAATCCTGTAGGAATATCACTCTCCATTTCTCAGGAGGGAAGGCTGTAGGACAGGCTGAGAAGTCCTAGCAAGCCATACAAATTCACAGCTTGGCCCTCATAAATAGTGGAAGATTGTTTGGGAGAAAGGCTGTTATGAGAACAGGCTTGGAAGCTGGCTAGAACATGGCAAATCTATCGAGCAGCTGAGATAACAAGAACACACACAGGAGAGTTAAGGGCAGAAGGAAATGGGTGTACAGTGTGTGTCATAAATTACAAAAAGAGAGTAAGCAGGGTGTGCATGGGAGACTGAATGCCATGAGCAAAGGTCAAAACCAGACACTAAAATGAAGAGGTACATGTGTGATGCAGCAGAAGCTGTAACTTAACCAGCTTATGGGAAAATCCACAAAGAGATGGGAAAGGAAATATTTTTTTATTTACTTTTTTCCCCCCCTTGCCAAATACTGCGGGTCATTAGCTGGGACAAGCTCTGTGGATAACAGAAAGGACTCTCCAGAGACTGAGTTCTTACATCCCTGCTCTGAGTCTGCCAGCTGAAGCTGAGGCATCTCAGACAGCCCCAGCATCTACAGGAATCATTATTCCCTATAGGACAGGCCTGGGATGCCTGACTACAGCGCCTGCTTCTGTGAGAGTAGGTGGTTATAAAAATGAAGGCAGCAGGGTGCAAGTGAGATGAGATACTGGGGCTGACCTAAGTGATCCGTATACTCCCTTCCAGCGTAAAGGGAGATGCTCTTGGTTATCCCACACTCTTCATTTCCTCCCACTTTCCTCTGGAGAGCAGAGCATTTCTGGAAAGAGATTTAAAGTCTTACTCTTGGCTCCTCTATGTTCACACTGCAAAAGCTGGGGGTCTTGACTCAGGGGTGTCATTCCTGTGTCAGCACCATCCCTGCAGGTTCCTCATGCTCTGCCAAGTGGAAGAGCTGTGCTGTATTTAGAGCAGTATCTTACACCACAGAAGATGTAGTCTCCAGTCTTTATTTTTACTATTCAAATCCTCTGTGTCCTGTGACATGGTTCCTCATCAATAAACAGTGAAAAATATCACTTCCTTGTTCTGGAGAAGATGTACATCAAGTACTGTGGATGCTCCAACTGAACTGTGTAAGCCACGGAGTACTTCAGCTGTGAAATATTGCCACGTTCACACACAAAATAGATTCATACAGTGTTACTTGCACAAGGGATGTGAGAATCATCCTTTCTATAGCTGGGTAAACCTCAGGATTCTAGTATTCCCTGACTGATGGTCTGGCATTTAAAAGTGTATATCCATATTTTAAAAAGAAAAGCCAGAGTTATGTTCCCAGCCTTCTTGGCAGAAGGAAGAAAGTTGTGAACAATGATTGTACCTGACCACTCCTCAAACTGGAAAGCAAATAAAAAGGAGCTTCAAATCTTTTTTTTTTTTTTTTTTCACCTTAAACACTCTGTCCTGCAATGTACTCTTTTGGTGGCTTTTATGCTCTATGGGTTTTGTGCTTTTCCAAAGTTCTTCCCTGAAGCACAATCTCTATTTCAGAGCTGCAAACAAGGGGAAAAAACCAGCATGTTTTCAGCAGGCACTGTGATGAATGTAGCTGCTGGATGAATCTAGCCCACTCCCCTCCTCACTGCCACCCTGCTTGATGTATTTAAAATCTCCAAAGATCTTCTTTTAAGATACCAGGGCTTCCCATTGTGCTGGCTTTTATTGGATTTCAGGTGCCATTCAGTCAGCCCCCTCAGCTGCTTAAATTCTTGAAATGCTAGGATCATATTTCACCTGATCTGGCACTGAACCATGTTCGCTATCTCACCCCAAAATTAATTAAACCATAAATTTTCGGAATAAACATGCAGCATCCACTATCACTGAAACAGTCTGGGCTTTGTTGAGCAAACTGCTGCAAGAACAAAGCCGCCTCTTTCTCTTTCTTCCCACCCTGCACTTCTCTTCTCTTGATGTGTATCAGCAAATACAGTAAATACAGCACTCTCCCTCCCTCTTACAGAGAGATAATTCTTGTTCTGCCGTTGTCACCATTTCATAGACTCAGGAGAAACCGCAACAGCTCACAGGGTGAGATCTTACAGGAGAGCAATAACTCTACTAAGAAAAGGAGCTGTTCTCCAAAATGAATCCACATACTTTCCTTTTTTAAGGCAGCCCTTGAAAATGCTACTTTGATTTGCCCCTTACCTCAGTTTCCCATCTGGGTAGTGAAGTTTTTCTGTCTGACACTGGTGCTGGGCAGTTAAAATTCATTAATGAAGCAGAGATTATTAACTAATTCACCTAAGGAGATTATTTAGGTATGCACAAAATTGTTAATGATAATCTTGTAGCTGTCTTAGAACAAACAGTCTCTACCTCTGAATCCTCCTTATCCTATAACTGTGAAGCTTAACTATCATAATAATTTTTGAAGCTAACACTTGCCATTACAAAACACATATTATTCAAAACTACTGATAAGAAAATAACTAAACAAGGGATTTCCATTTCCTATTCTGAACTTTTAACTAGTCTGGAGGCTGCAGAATCTCTCTCCGATCTGAAGAAAACTTTATCCCTGAAACTTGTTTAATTTAATTTTCTGGATAACCTGATAATTTCAGATATGGTTTAGGACCAAGAACTCTGCCACTTCACCAACATGACTCAGGCAAGACCTTTACCCTTATCCTCAGATCTTCTAATCCTGTCAGAGCCCATGAGGAATAGGGATGGCTGCTTGGGTGGGAGACCTAGGGAGTATTGCCTGGTTGCTATAGGCAATGTAACCAAAGGTGGCATTTTTATTCCTTGAATCAACCATCAGCCAACACCCTTGCCTGGTATTCAAGGCTGTTGTGGGTTGATAGATAAAAATCTGAGCTCCTGACCAGCTCTGGTCTTTAGAAATTCTCTGGTAATTTGATTGCAGCTCTGGTGCAAATGCCAGTGTCCTGGCTCTGTTCCAGCTCTGCTGATTTACACTCTTCTGACTCAAACTCTCGGTTCTGTTCCAGTAGGATGCTGTGCTCTTCTTCAGTTCTTCAGCTTCTGTCTAGAGCAGATAAACACTGTTTCTCTCCAGCCAAAATAGAGTCTTACATTCACTCTAGCGTGTTTTTGATGAATGGTGCCACAGAAAGGTGAATGTGGTGTTTGTTTCTGCTAGGTCCTCACTTCTTTCATCCCTGACAAAATCTGAACTCCTGTGCTACAGAATCTTGACTGTGGACTGAGACCCACCGGGTTTGGAGCCTCAGGTGTCACGTGCTGCTGCCAGGATGCTGCAGGCAGCCAAAGGGCTCAAGTGCAGAGCCAGGTGCCGAGATAAAAGTGGCGTCTGACGTGCTACGGTACCGTTATCATCTGCAGGCTGGGCTCTGCCCACTCCTGAGATTCACAGGCAGAGTCTCCCAGCTCTGGGAGCAAATGGGGAGCTTGATGTCTCTCTGAAAAACACAGGATAAATCTCTTCTCCAAAGAAGCTGGCTTTCTGTTTCTGTTCTCAAGCTGGGACCTAAACTATAAGGCCAGAGGGAAGGGAATACAGAAGAGTTTTTATAGATTATTCCTTGAAACTTTGGAATTAGTGATTAATGCAAAGTCTGGGTTTTCCTTGAAGGATCCTAGAGTCTGTTGTCTACTGCCTTTTTTTCACCTGTTGCCATGGACAGACTGGAGAATAACTGAGCACTGTGAAACAAGAGAGCAGACCCTTGGTTCCTGATGCATTAATCAGCCCTAGTTCAGACAAGAGCATTTCCCTTCACTTCAGTTTTCCCTCCCTGCAGCATCTCCTGCCAGGATGTCCCTCTGCCTGCAGGAATTAATGTGGCTTAAATATCCCTCAGGATTCTCCTAGAGGTCAGGAACTCAGCCTCTGGATCCTCTTCAGTTCTCTTTTCTAGGCCTTGAAATTGGATGTTGCCAAGTGAATTTTGCTTGCCCATCCCATTCTTCATATTTTCCAGTCACCTCTCACTGGCAAGGAAAGACTTGGACAGGAGAGACAGAGGGGAGAGTCCAGGCCTAGATTGCCTCTTTCCCTCTGTAATTTCAGTCTCCCCCTCTCATCCCTGAGATCATATTCTCAGTGCACATCCCAAGCTGTTGGCACTCCCCAAGCTAGTGTGTTGAGCTGGCCTCAAGTGTTTCTTGCCCTTCATAAACAATGATTTTTTATTTATTTGTTTCAAGATTTTTTATTTTTCAGGGAGGAATACTTAAAACCTAGGAATTCTTCCTCTCTATTTTTTTTCCTTTTAAATTTTTTTTTTCACACCTGAACCTACTCTGCCCTTACTGCTTTCTGTCCTATTCTCACCCAAACTCAGAACTATCTCCCAAGAAGACACATCCCAGACCAAACTGTATTGCATTTTCCTGCTTTCCCCTGCCAATCAATTTGTCCATATATCTCACAAACTTTCTCAGGAAAATGGCCCCCAAGAGAACAACTTTTGAGCTACGTTTTTCCTCACTGAAACCTACTCCAGCTCTTACAGATCTGGAACTATCTGGCGAGCATGGTTTGGTTTTTTTTTCCATCCTCATTCATGAGGCTTTTTATTGCTTCCTTCCTTTCCTCATCATATTGTGCCCAGTGAGTTTTAAAGGCAGATCAACATCTCACTGTTTGTCAGAAAAACACTTGGCTTGTGCTTGATATTTTCCATATTTGTGCTGTTAATCAGATTATTCCTGATCTGTCTGAAGCCTTCTTTGGGGTCCTCCAACTCATATTTGCTTTGTTTTGTGCATTGTTTTACCAGGCTGAAAATATGAGACATCCAGGACATCTCATCCTTATGTATCCACCCTACCACCCACTGTGGCCCTTTTCCAAATGAAAACCCTAATCTTCTCCAGTGAAAAGGTCTCAGGTTTCAGCAAAAGCCTATATAGGAAAAAAGTTCAGCATTAGATGAAGCCTCCAGGCTAATTAGCCTCCTGTTGAGCTACGTGCAGGACAACTGGATGGGGTGGGTGATGAGCGTATCCTGCAAGAGGCTGTGGCTTGGACCAGCATGGGGCTGCCTTGTGTGCCTGAGCACTCCTTGTGGAGGCTTCTGTCCAGCTCCTGTCCAGGCTTCCTCCTAGGGAGTGTTGCTCTTTCTTCTCTCATTCACAGAGCACTCTGTAATCATGCATCACCCCTTTCCCAGACTTACACCACAGAGCTGTGTATCATTGACCAGATGTGGTCTTAATATGACTCTTCTACCCTCAAACTGCTGAAATACTTAGGCTGGCACTGAGTAATTCGACAGGTTGTTTCTAACATTGTAGGATGAACAGCTGATCTCAAGACAGCCAGTTTCTTTGAGCAAGAAATTAAAGTGTTACTACGTTTTGCATTTCCCCAGAGACACAGGGGAAATGGTAGAGTTTGTCTGCTGATTCATCAGCAGATGAATACAGTTTTGGGTGTTATGTTTATTTTCCCAAAGTGTTTTTTTTCTTTCCCAGACTCTCCCAGGTCCCAAGGTCGGAGCTGATGTCTGCACTCCGAGTGCATCCTGTTTGTCATAGAATCATTTAATTGCCAGTTAAGAGAACTTATGCAACTGACCTTTAACATGACACAGTCTCCCTGTTGCACTTAATTCCTTACACTGACATATGAAAAGAAAGGAAAAAAAAACTTCTTTTGGCTAATGTGAAAGTCTTTCCACGGGGAAGATGGAAAAGGCAGGTGGGGTGAAGGAGCTGATGGAGTTGAGTGGTTGGTAGTTACACAAAGATTTGGATGTTGCTTGTTTCCAGGGAAAACTATAGTCCTAATTGTTCTCCAGTGAGAGGGAGGAAATTTATAAAATGGGGGAAATGAATGAAGTTATGATCAAATGTATTGTATTTCTAGATCACTGCAGAACAGTTCCATAAACCCCCTTCTGCAATCTCAGAACTCAGACTGTTTTCTGTGTGTATTCCTTTCAACCCAATTTTTATAAATAATGACCTGGCTATGATGCCAACCTGGGCCCAGAATTATAGGACATTGCAATGCCTTCCTGCCTGCTTGGTGAGCCACAGTTTTCAAAACTAAAGAATATCTGAAAAGGAATAACAAATACAGTATATCACACTCTCCAAATAAACAATGGATTAGGATGACATGAGGGGAGTTCCAAATACCTGACACTCATGCTCTTCCTTGTGAATTGACTCTGAAATTAATCTAATTTTGCTGTGAGGCAAATAGCAATATACAAAATCTTATATGGAATCAAATCTTAGCTCAAAATTTTCAGCAGTGATCCAGTAATATTCCATTTTACTGCACCTTTTCTGTGTCACAGGCAGAGGAGCTGCTGAAGTCCCTGTGCTGAGGACTTTGTGTCTTCATGCCTATCCTCTGAAGTTTGGAGATACCAACTGCAAACAGGAGCCAGAGCTAATGGGTGGGGTAAAGAGCAAATAGGGGTAGATGGAGTTCAGCTATTCTTCATAAGTGTACAAGGCAGGGAGATAACTTGCTAGGCAGAGAAAAAAACAAACCAACAAACAAACCCAAAAAAAACCCAGCTTTCCTTCCTTCCTTCAGTACATCTACTGAATGATATGAGGTACAACACACTGATTCCAGTGTTCCTTGCCATGACCTGCATAAGTACTTAGGCTACTTTTCCCTAAGGCTGACCTCCCCTCAGACATTTTTGTTCCACAACACAGAGGCCTTACCTCTGTATAGGTAAGAGCTTATAGAGTTTGGGGGGAAAGAAGCACACCTCTTAATAATTAGGAAAAACCAACAAACTTTCTGCTGAGAGTGCTGAAGACAGGAATTTATGCAGTGATATTTAGTTCATTTGTGATGTGGCTTCTTACCCCCTGACAGCAGGAGCCATGGTCCATTCATCATCAGGCCCAAACAAACAACGTGTATTTTTAGCTTCTTCTTTCAGAGAAGATAAAAAATAGTCTGAGCTAGCATGACATGACTTAGGTGGGGACACTTTTATGTTTTTTAATTTGTTTAGATAATTGGGTCACAGGAAAGCACTCCTGTGAGAACCGCTCTCATTCCCAGAGATCCAGAGAGGTGAAGGGGTGGGAGAGAGTTGAGATTATTGCTAAAATAAAACATCCTGTGCAAAAGAGCCATTGTCTACGTAGCACTAATCTTAAGGTAGTTTAGAAAGATGACAAAAAAGTTCAGCCTTAACTCTGCCCTTTATCATCATGTGTTTGTATCTTAAAATAAATATCTAAAGAGACTGGCTTCATCTTAATATATATACGTCAGTATAGTGTGCCCCTGACTTGTTGCATCTAGAGTTATGTAGCAATTCCCCACTGTGCATTTGTGCACTGTCCAAATGGTCAGCATTTCACCACTACTATTTAATTTTTATTGTATTTATTTTTACTTTTTCCGAATTTCAATTTTTTAGTTGGTTCTCATGAAAAGCTTGATATAATCCCTTTTAATTTGTAATCTAATTACATGTACTGTGTTTCCATGCACAGTTTGTGCTTTTTGAGCTAGGAGCTTTAGACTCTTGCAGCCAAGGAGAAATTAATAAAACAAAGCTCACCAGCCATTTTGTAATTACACATGATTTAATTAGGAATCAATTGAAAAAAAAACCCTCTTCTATTGTTTTTTGAACCTGATGGTGGGAGTGACAGCAATCTCAAATAATAAGCCTGATACCAAGTGAAGGCTGTTTAACCTCCTTCACCCGCCCAACATCTGACTGGATGCACAGAGAGGATGTTTTAGCACTGATTTCTGCCCTGACATGTTGCAAAAACAGCTTCTGAAGATCAATTTGGAGGCAAATGTGTTTGAGTTTGAGCAACATTCCTGAAGAGCCTGTCCAGAACAAGCACTTCTGCAGTGTGGTCCCTCTGCCCTGCTCCATGCACTGCAGTGTTACAGGGTCAGGGACATGATCCAGTTACCAGCTCTGCTTGTGGCAGCACATGAGAATGTTTATGGATTTGTATTGCTCTCCTGCTTTGGAAAAATGCCACTTAAGAAATGCCACCTCCCACTTCCCCCTCCTTTTACACATAGAACATGAGAGGTTGGAGTGAAATGCCCATCCAGACCCTGGACAGCCATCATATCGAACCAGGCAGCACATGGAGGCTCTTTCTGGTGTCAGAGCTCAGCTTCAGAGGGTTCCCCTCCTTCCAGTACTTGTGTCATGGGCATGAGACAAACAGCTCCATTTGCTGTTTCTCTCCCATCTGTTCAAGGTTATCCTTCCCAGCTTCTTTCCTCTTTGCCTCCTCATCCACGTTCTGCTGCCACACATCTGGCTTTGAGCATGGACCCACTTCTTGGATCTGATCCCTAGCAGCTGTCTGCTGCCAGCACTTTCCCACAGAGGACAGGGATGGGATCCAAAAGGCAAGGGGAAATGGAGGACAAGCTGGGAACATCCACAGCAGGTGAAGGTTAAGACAACCAAATCTCTACAGGAGTAATGTCCTTATTCCTTCATTCCACTCAGCTCCGTAAGCATCTGACTCCTCAGCACGTCTTTCCTGTCCACTTCCTTATTACTTCTGAAAATGTAGACTGCCTCTTCTGCCTCCTTTACCTCTGAATAAGCTCCTTCTGGGTACAGATTTATACAGCAGATTGTGTTACCAACATGGATCACTGGGAGCACATCCCAACAGACACAGCAAAAAAAGGTGTAGGGGAAAAACGACAAATCCTGCTCAAACCTTTAGGATTGAGACATTTCTTTCATTTGTCCAGTAGCGGATGCCAACAAGATACAGCCTGAGAATTCAGTCTGTGCAGCTTCTCCTCCATGCCTAAGCAGGGCTTTTTCAGAGGTTATGAAGTGTAAACAGCAGTGACTGAAGGCTGAAGAAGAGGGAGCGTGGAAACTGGAAACGTGCTCTCTGTGTTATGCAGTAACAACAGGTCACCTTCAGTCTCCAGGGCTGTTGCAAGAAACCTCTCAAGGTCATTAAGGAGCCTGGATTGCCTTCAAAAGGATCCCATGCCAAAGGTTTCCTTTTGTACTGGAGTAAGAGGGAATGGCAAGAGAAAACAGGTCTGACCAAAATCCACCTGAAAACTTGAGAGTCTTTCTGATTCCTTCCACAGCTTTGGATCTGGTATTCTTTTTGTCCTTTTGTGGGCTTGGTCTCATGATAAATCCCAGAGCTAGAGAGCTCCAAGCAGAGACAGATTACCATCTTTTCAGAAGCCTAAGAGTGGGATTTATGGATATACTTATTTTGCAGATGCCAATAGCTAATATATTCATTATGTTTAATGTACACAGTGCTCTGAAGCTGTTGCTAAAAGAGGACAGACATTTTATCTGGCTCATTATCAGCCTACATGCACTGGAGAAAGATCCTAGGCTTTTAGTTCATCCCTGCTCTCAGTTTTATTTCAGCACATTGTCCTATTAATGATCAAGCACTATTTGAGCTACATTTTATTGAGTTGCCTGAAGGCCCTCTGGCATCAGCAAAGTAAATATACTTGTGGTGATATTATTATTATTAGATTCATGCTAATAAAAGGTTAACAACCCAGCAGAAGGTCTTTAATCAGTCTATGCTGTGAAGCCAAACCCAAAGCTTTTTATTGGGATTTTTTTTTTCCTCTAGCCACATAGGGTCCTGTCCATGTGAGTGGAGAAAAAAAAAATCATCAGTTGAGTGATTAATTTACATAGCTTTGTTTCTTTGATGAATTTTACTCCTTTTCTCTGCTACATAATTGGTTTGGAATTTCCTTCCCCTTACTCAGAATTTCACAGAATGAACCGCTAACATCCAGTAATAAACCCTTCCCTGCATCAGTAACTTGCAGCAACCAATTGAAGTAAGATCCCACTTCTTGGTTAGTGCAAGCTGAAGGAGATGGTCTGATGGATCAAAGTAAAACCAGGGCCAGCCAGAAACCAACATCATGTTGAAAACACGTGTGGGTAGTGACAAAGGAAATTCCCCAGGGTAATTAATGAATCTACTCAAAGCTTTATTTGTCTGTAAAAACACAATAAATGCTTCCCTACTTCATCAGGGCATTGTGAGGATAGCTTCCAGTAAAATGTAGGAAGCCAAGCACTCCTAGGAGGCTGGTGACACATGACCTCCTTTGCAGAACAGCTCCATCCACTCCCTATTTCTCACCACCTCCTCTGTGCCTCGGTGGATTCAAATGTAACCATTTACTTTGCAAATGAACCTCAGAAGTGTAACTCTGAAATGGAGCCATAAAGAGAATCTTCAGCACCTACAGCATTTGTACAGTCGTGTTCCCCCTTCCAGGCACTGCCAAACTGGGTCTGCAGCTCTTGCTCTGCTACATCACAACACCTCCAGGGCTCCTGCATGTTTGCCTCCTTTTGGGATCTATCACACCTCACCTTTGCTGTGCTTTTGCTCAAGACCCTCTACAGAAATAGCAAAGACATCCACTTTTCCTAGCTGTTCTTTTGCTCCTGGAAACACATTCTTGGCTGATCCTGCACTTCAGACACACTTGCAGACACACACAGCCTGCCTTTTATAAATCACATCCCCTGGGTTTGTTTTCCTCTCATACTGTCTCCATTTTCTTCATCTTTTTCTTTTCTTTTCAATTATTATTATTACTCTGTTTGCATGGCTATTTGCTGGGGAAACGGATAGCTTCCACTGCTCACTTCAGGAGAATTCATTTTAGTTCACACTGATTTTCAGTCTCCCACCTTGATTTTGGAACTTCTATTAAAAAAATTCTGTGCTTCTGAGCAGCTCAGTGCTCCCTAAAACTGTCCTGATCTTGAAACTAAGCTTGACTAAGCTTGACTAAGCTTGACTATCTCTCTGCAATTTATTGCTGTTTTAAACCTGAGGGTTGTGCTGACATTGTCCTCAGCTCCACAGGTTGTCTTTTTTCCTGGCAGTCCCAAGGCACAGTGGTGGCATAGCTGTTGGCAGGTATCTCCCCTGGCTCCCTATGGACTCTCTTCATCCTCCTGTCTCTGCCCTGAAATAATTCCCCAGTGGCCTCTTGGTAAATTCAGGTAGGGAGCAGTGTGTTGATGATTCACACTCCTGTCCCCTATCTGCATTCAGTGGGTGCTCTACCAGGAGGCCTGAAACCTCTGCAGTGCGGATGTGCCTGGTTCAAGACTTTAACTCAGACCTGAAAGTGCTTGTGCAGGGTTTTGCTACAAAAGACAGTGGGCTGTAGAGGATGGTGTGCTCACAGTGGTGTGGGTGCAGCATGGAGCAGAACTTCAGGTGAAATTCATATCCCTCAGATCTGAGGAGCCTGTGTAACAGGCCTCCGGAAGGACACTTTCAAGGGCATAGTGATTGTGTTTATACTCAGGTGTAGGAGAGATCCTGAGGTCAAATATGCAGTCTGTCCACATTACTTCTCTGCGGGAAGACCTTGGAGCTAATCTTGGTGCAATCTAGCTGATACTCCCAGTGCAGCAGTCTGAACACCCTCAGCTTATCCCCTACAGAAATCTGGAGGTGCAGCCAAATTATCTGGCAAGAAACTAGGCAGTAATAACAGTCACTCCTAAAGACAACCAGTCCTTGCTGCTGCAGAACCCAGGGGGAATTGCATCCTTACTGTGCAGCCGATCTAATTCCTGCCCCAGAACTGAACAACACAAAGTCATTTCCCTCCCTAGGTCAGACCATGCTGAATTCCATGCACCCTGACAGGCCATGAGCCCTGGAAAGCAGCATTAGCATCCACAAGTACAAACCCACACAATTAGAGCAGGCATGCAGGAGCTGGAACAGATGAATGGATCTTGAGTTTGGTCTCTTCAGAAAGAACTCCAGAAAGTATGGCTCCTGGGAAAAGGCATAAGGAATATAATCTGAGTGCTGAAGGAAATAACTGGATGATTATTCAATTTCCAGTCAATTTGCTGTCTATCTGTGTGAAACAAAAGAAAAGTTTAACAGTAAAAGGAACTTGCAAGTCTGTTGATTTCCCTTCCCTTCCCTTCCCTTCCCTTCCCTTCCCTTCCCTTCCTTTCCCTTCCCTAAATGGGATTTAGTGAAAAGGTGAGTCTAGGTGAACAATTAATATGATACTGAAGAAGAAGGAAAAGACTCACATTCACTCTCCCCACCTCAGCCCCCATCTTTCCATCTCCATATTTTTTGACCTACGACTTTTCTGAGATGTCCTTTCATACCCTCTCCCCTATTCTTTCAGAAAGCCAGAGACACTCTAGAATTGATGCTTTAAATTGATTTTTTTTAAGATTACATTTTTAAAATACTTTATTTCTATTTCTTAAGAATATTTAGGCATTCTATAGCCAGGAAAAAAGAAATCCTGTAATTGTTATGTTCCCTCTCATAGGCTAGAAAAACTCACTCAGTAATTCCCACTTTTATACTTGTAATTTTGTGGTTGAACCAGCATGCAAATTTTAAGACAACTCCCTGCCTTGATTTCACCAAATGTTTAGTGAATCTCTTGCAGTGGTTAATTATCTTCATGCTAAAAGTCAGACTTGTAGCTCATTTTCAAGTTTACCTTCTGACTTCACCTTGCAACCACTGGATCTCCTGCCTTTGTTGACTAGCTTAGGAAAGTCTCCCCCACAAACACATTCTCCCACTGTGTGTTTTAAGGTTGCTGTAGGATCTGGAGTACATTAGGCATGTTCCAAAGATACCAGACAGGGCTGTGCCTTGCATAATGTTCTTGCAACCCAGAGGAGAGGGGAAGGAAAATGAATAAAAATGGAAATGTATAAAAAAAAGAGATGCATAATAATCACTTTACTGCAGATCTTCTCCTAGCTCTGCTCTACCTTTCCAGGCAGGGCTTAGGATGAAGGACAGAATATCTCAGAATCAAAATCTGGGCCCAAACCTCATGAGCACTTTGCCTCATCTCCAGTAAGTGAGGGGTTAAGCAAAGTAGTCTCTGCTACCCATTAAAGTCAATCTGTCTACTCAATTTAGAAACTGAATTTATTCCCTGGAGCTGAGGTAACTTGGAAGACTGAATCAGGTCTCAAGGTAAGTCTGGAGTGCCTAAGTGCTTTGTAAAATAGGAGTAGACCTTTGAATAAGGCACTGGGAAAATACTGCCTCTTGGCCAATGCTGGCCATTGTCCTTCCCTCTGCAGATGTGACAAAGGGAAGTAGGAGCATTCAAGTGGAGGTGGAAGACACAGGGAAATTTTATGTCCTTGTCTGCTTCTCCAAAAGGTTATCATAGACTGAGCAGCACTTTTCTTTCCACATGTGAACTCCTTGTTACACTTTGGGTCATCTGCCATTGCTCCATCCCAAATAAAAATCAGCAATGCACTCCTTTTTGGCCAGCATGAGCCTCTTGGAGGAAATAAAAAACATGTACTGTTAAGTGTCTGAAAAAGACCCAGGACAATCGGTTCACCTAAAATGTATATGTACATACATGTCCTTTCTTCCCAAACAACTCATCTTTTATCTGGCATGAGTAAGTCAGCAACTGGGCTGTCAGATATGGAAGGAAATGGCAGCTGAATGCAGGCTGAGCTGCACATTGGCAGCACTGGGTCCAGTCAGCTGGGAACAAGTGGCAACACCCAGGTCACAGGAGAAGATGAACAAAGAAAGGATATGACAGATGAGGCAAAGCTGCTTGGGTTCCTGCAGTGGGACTGAACAGTGGTGAAACTGTCCATGGATGTGACAGTCAGCTTCAGGCAGGGAGGCAAGAAAGTGGTGTCATTGCACACTGGGAGGGAGTCTGCTTTCATCATTTCCCAGTGCCAGGTGCTGCCCTTGCTGTATGGAGGCACAGCTCCACATCCAACAGGCAGTGCAGCTCGGAGAAAGCTCAGAGCAGTGACTTTCCCCCTGCCTCCCCAGTTCTCCTGGACCAGGGCCACCACCTTGTTGTGGTGGTGGGCCTGGATTTGTTTTGACTCCAGCCTGCTGTTGCTAGTGTGACCTGGAGAATTACTGACCATTTCCTATTGAACTCAAAGTTTCCCAATTAAGCTGGACAGCAGGTAAACAGGAGGAAGAAATCTTTAACAGAGAGCCTTGTCAAAGCTGTGCTGGATCATCCAGTGAGCGCTGGAGAACTTGGCAGGAGAAGAGTCACAGAGTTGGATCAGGGCTATTCATTTTTTGCTAACTGCTCCTGACATTTCTCTTCTCACACAGATGCACAGCATTCAAAGGTTTTGCCAGAGGTTCCTCTACGCAGGTTCATGTCTCAGTCTTTGACTTTTCATTGACACAAGCCTTGAAAGGGAAAAAAATTAACTTAATTGCTCTAGGGTGGAGGGGGAGAGAAAATAAAATAATATTAAAAACATAACTGCAACCCACAGGATCTACAGGAGGTGTGGAATAGGGAAGGGTGTGCTTGAGCAAATGCTAGGATGTCATTTGGCTAGACATTTATACCTCCAAGGTCACCCAAGAGTTTTGACTGAATAATAAATTTTTTGTATCTTATCCTGAAACCTGGGAGGACTGGGAAACAGCAGGGGTGGAGGAGTAATAGAGAGGGAGAGAAAAGGGGGGTTGTGGGAAAGCAACTCAGTCCTTAGTGCTCTAAACCCTGTGGAGCCTGATCACACAAATATTTGCAGATCCTGGCAGTAGTCTGTGTAACACAGAGTATGTGACCATCTTAAGACTGATCCCACATTTATTTTTCTTTAATTGCTGGATGTTGCAGGCTGTTGTCCCAGCTCCTGCAGCAGCGAGAAATAAGAAGCTGGAATCATGAGTGTTGAACTCTGTGTCCCCAAAAATCTTGCTGCTGACTTCTCAGCTTGGAAAAGAAGATGGTCTAGGGAAGGAGAAAGAATTGTAAGGGGAAAACTTCCCACTAAGGACATTGTTCTTTCCCAGTGGTATTATGAGAAACTGTTCAGTAAGGGACTGGAATTCTGATACTGGTATCTTAAAGAGAAAGAATCAAGTCTACATTCTTCCAAAATATTCTTTCCCCTAAAAATAAAGTGCCACCCTGTCCAAAAAATACTCTCTAACACTTTATGTGAGGAGAAAGTGGTATCAGAGCACACTTGTGTGCTGCCACCACCTCTGTGCCTCATGAAGATAGGCAGCAATTCCTAAGATATAAATTAGAGTAATTCATCTTCCCTTTGACAGGATAAATACCCCAGATTCAGAGGCTTTTTTTAACTCTCTGCTCCTACAGTATCTCCTGCAAAGTGTCATATACATGTTGTGTCTCTAAGCAAGGAGGAAAAAGCTGTTTGATTAAACTTGGTCTGCTGAATCCAAGTTGAAAACTCAAAATGAATCATGCTAACTGATAGCAACCAAACAAAAGCCTACAGGGAGCTCAGAGGTTAAACCCAGGCTGCAGAATTGAGTAGTGCTGCAGTGGCTTTCTTGCTCCTGCAGACCTGTCCCTTGTCAGCTGCCTTTGTAACACTCCAGCTCACACTTCCCACCAAAAAAAATATGTGGATCTACTATTCAGTGGTCCTATAGTACAAACTGCAACAAGGACATGTGGTGCCACAGAAAGCTTGTGTAAAAACATGCTAACTCTACTCTGTGCCTTTAGTGTTGTACAATGGCTTTTAATGCAGAAAAGAATATTTGTGTTAGTAAGGAAAAAGAGGAAGAGATAGATAAAGGGCTTGGGATGTCAAAGATCCTTGTTGTAAATGACAGCAATTCAGTAAATGAAAGTAAACAGTTTACTTTTGTGGAAAAGAGGGCAGAAATTAATGAGAGCTTTTTCCTCTCTTAATGGAATAGGTCCTTTCTCTATAAATACAATCTCTCTAATATATTATTATTTACAAATTTATCTTTTGATATACTTAATTCACATTTCTGAGATCATATGAATCATGAAATCAAGAGCAGAAACTGTCATAGAGAAGTTCCCCAGAAGACAATGCCTTTGTTTTTATCACCACTGCATTATAAACAGATAGATCACATCAGCAAAGGGAGTTATGCTGAGGTCTGTCAGTAGATTCTGATGATTAGCACAGGCCAGCTGCTGCCTGCGAGATCTGCTGCTGTCCACGTGTAAGACACTGCCTGAGGTGTAATATCTCAGCTGAGACTGAAATCTGAACCCATGGACTTGAATCAAGCTCCAGTGGAAGGCTTTGTAGGTGTGATCCAAATCTGTTCTAGTCTGTAGAAAGTTTCCAAAGCTGAATGGAGTCAGAAAGTAGAATTGTTTGTGTAGGTCCAGGGTGTAATGACAGTAAAGAATTTTGCCTAAATGTAAAACCTTAATGTTGCCTCTGCTAGTAAGAAGAGCTAGTGCAGGCTCCTAGATCAGGCCTAATGACCTTGAACCAGACTCTGATGACGCCTTCAGATTGTCCCATCTTTCCTGGGAAATGGATACAGACCTGGGCAGTGTCTGCAGTTCTTTGTGGCTCCTTGGAAAATGGCCATGATCCCACCTTGACTCTAAAGAGAAGCCTTCTGAATTGAAAAGAAATTGTGCATTCCTCTAGCCGTCACTCCTCAGGCTGGAGAAATGTAGACACTGACCAGCTTTCTGTTACATTTGTGTGAACTTTAGCTGCTCAGCTGTTGTCTGAGTAAAAATCAGGTTCCTACTCACTGCAGCCGGGTGTTAGTACAAAACCTGAGGTAGGTGGGCCTGCAAGAGGCTGGGGACCAGCTGTAGTAATCATCAACAGCTATACAGTACCAGGTAGTGGGGGATTGAAGAAAAGTAAGGATAAATATTGCCAGCTGCTCCTACTCAAACTGGTCATCAGAAACAACAATTACTCAGAGGAACATGAGGATCACCCCACAGATTTCAAATAAGCTTGTGGTTTGATCTTTTTACATGCAAACACTATCAACTATGGCAAACCTTCTGGAAATAATAACAGCTTCAAGAGAAATTCCATTCCATGGTGTGTAGGACCAGCTTTTCTCCTGGTCTTCCACAGCAAATGGGGACAGAAAATGGCATGTTCAAGTCAGAAGACAGTGGAGAATTTTGAAAAGCAAGATAGTAACATGAATAACATAGTTCTGAGTTAGCATCAGCAACCACTTCCTTAGAAGGTGGGTGTCCTCACTGGAGAGTCTAAAGAAGCCTGAATCTTCAGAAGTAATCATAGTTTTAATACTTATATTACAAATAATTTGCAAGGAACCACCTTCCTTGGGTGCTGCTGGGTAATTATTTGCTCTTAATGATTGTTCTTGTGAAAGAAAATAGGAGGAGTGAGGAATTCCTTTCCTTCATGCTCATTGTCAGTCTATCAACTTTGGGCATCTACTGACTCCCTGTCCTGCTGCACAAACCAAGACTCATTTAAACTGTCCAGTTCAATAACATCAGAATTAGATGGTGGGTCTGGAAGAGGAGCTGTCATTTCCTGCACTCATACAAAGACCAGGCACCATTTGAAGGTGTCCTTTAAAAACTCCTATAAAATAATATTGCTGTTAGTTTGAACTCCAGGCCACTACAGAGTACTCCCTTAGCTTTCTCTCTCTACTTCATTCTGGAGTCTGGTTCATCTACCACATGCAGTTTTTGCACAGCCTGAACTTGCTTGCTAGAGGTCAAACACTGATGCTTTTATTTCTGCCTCACCCCTCCCGACTGAAGAAAGAATAAATATTTGCTTAAAATTAAGCCCATTTTGGTCTGGAACTTCAGCAACAAAACAGTTTGGACGCTCTGCAAAAGAGGAAAGCATCCAGCATGCTTTGCCTTCCCCCTCCCCATCACCCTGGGATTCAAAAAAGACTCAAAGTATTTTGCACAATATTTGAAAATAAATATTGTTCATCTTTGAGCTGATAGTTTGGAGCCCGGACGGGCTCAGGATTTATAATGGAAAGAGTGATTTAAGCTTAATGTTATGTGATCCATGTGTTGCTACCATCCAACAACCAGCTCCTGTCCAGTCTCCTTCTTTCATGAACAGTCATTTTCTTCTAAAATATCCCAAGGTTCCAAGACACTGTTCTGATTAACTCCTTCCTGAAGGGTTTGGACTCCAACTGTGGTCAATTACTCTGCCTGGAAGGACCATTCACTAACAGATAATATTTTGTTATCATTTTTTCTTTAGATTCCCTCTTCTCAGAAAGAACTTGCCTGTTTTTCCTAATGCAAATACATTTTCTTGAGATCTAGCTAAGACTGGAAAAAAGATCCAGGGAGACAAATTATGGTGCACCGTTATTAATTTGGAGGTGGAGGAAGACAGAGAAAAGTCATCCATCACTCCCAGCCCTTTCTAAAGAGAGCCATCATGACTTGCCCACAGGCCTAATAATCTTCATCATTCTGAAAGGGAAACATCCCACAAGGAAAAGTCGGGGAAGCTGGAGCTATTGAACAAGCTGATCTATAAAGATAATTCGTTCCATGTTTCTTCGGTCCTGACTTGCTCAATGGTTTGACTCATGAGAGCAGAATAATGCCAAGGTGTTATGGACTGGAAGTGCAGCTCCCTGAAGATAGGGACTTGGCTGGAGCTTGAGCAATTACCTAAGAGGAGCATCCTGCAAGTGAACACAAAGCTTCCCACAGAACCCTGCTCCAGGGATCAGATCCATCTGAGACTCTCCCTGCCCCTGACCTGTGGCCTCACAAAAGACCACATGAGTGCATGTGAACCACATGAGGTGAGAGAGATCAGGGTTAGAAATGCCCCAGTGCAGCCTCTCCTTGCTCTCCTCTCTACTCTATACCACCCCACCGTGAGCTGAGCCAGTGGTTTTCCCAAGCAAAGCTGACTGTGAAGGCTGGGGAGAATAAAGGGAAGAAGGGGAAAGATGAGCCCAGTTTCAGGGAGCAGGTGGAGCCTGGTGCCATGCACAGCCAGGCACTGACCATGCCCATGTGTGCATTGCCCTTTATAAATAGCTACGAGCAGATGTTCAGCCAGCAAGTGGCTGTGCTGGTTGAAGCCATTACAGCTTGCAGATGCTTGGCACAGCCCTCCAGCCAAAGATTACCTCTCCTGGAGCTCTGCTGGCAGTCAGCTCTGCTGCAAGCAAAAGTCATCTGGATTAGCTCATACCACCTGGATCAGCTGCTTGAGCAGCGCCGGCTGACACTGCACTGGGGCAGACTGGGGAGTGCTCTCATCATCCTTTGGGCTGGTAGCAGCCAGGGCCCAGCATGGTCCAGGTCACACAGCAAGGTCTGGAGGAGAGTGTCTTGCCTTGATTGACCCACATGTGCACTTGGAAAGGCATGTCCATTTTTTGAGTGCTCAGAAAGAAGGTTGTGTGATAAAAAGCTGGAACATGTGGAGGCCAGGAGCTTTTGTTCAGCCAATCAACTTTCTGAAAATTTCAGAGCTTCTCTAACATTATTTCTTCCTTCTCTTTTTTAGTCTGGCTGGTAATCATTGTGCAGGAATTGCCCTTTTTTATGACTTGTGCAGCTTCTGACACAATGGAAGACCACCTGTATATCTAAATCTGACCAGCTAAAAGAAACCTGAGCAGGCACTTTTTGCAGGGAGGTCATTTGGAGTTAACCTTTATCTTGTGCATGTAGAACAGGTCACAGCTGGGCCAAACCCTATTCAGCACCTTTAACTGCTGCCATGGTACACTAGAGAAGAATAGCTTGGTCCTGCTCCCCTATTTCTTTTCTGTGCCTTACACATCCAGCGTTACATTCACGTGCACTAAAGCAAGAGCAGACCAGTGATGTGAGCATATGCTGTGCTGGCATGTGTATGGTAAGATACACAGATGTGGGGAAACATATGCTGATTTAAATAAACCTTGCAAAGTGCCAGAGCAAAGGAAGAAACACCCCAAAAATTTAAACAGACAAGTTAGGAAAACTGCAAGTTGGGAGGTATCTTGTGTTTTCTCTCCCTTTTTGTTTTGAGTCTACAGCAAAGTTGGTATCATTTACCCTCTGGCTGGACTCAGATAACAACAATGTAACTCCTGATTCCCAGCCTCAGCAGTACCATTTTTGCTTTTTTAAAATCTGGAATCCAAATTTAATTAGCACAAAAATTAAAATGAAAATAAACCTGGAGACAAATGAACTCTGGGTCAGAAAAGCAGAAAGCTGATTGACAGCTGAGGAGGATGAGGAGTTAAATGATGCAATTAGCTTCCTGCTGATTCCTCCATTCACTTACAGAGTGGTGGTGGGGGGGGTGATTTATAAAAAATCAAGTATGATATCAGTATGCATGCTCAGGCCAAAGCAAAATATAAACTTGCAGACACATAGGAGAGAGATCCCGATGAATTCCCTGGGAGAGAACTTGGGAACTGTAGCCAAGCCTCACAAAGCAGTGAGCTCCTGACATGCATCCAAGAGATTCAAGTCTATTGACTTGCCCAGTGCTGTATTTGCAAGCTGGAGCTCTTCTGTGAGGTATCAGTTGCTACCTCAAAGCCTTGAGAAAACCTCAAGTGACTCAAACTGTCCTTGAAGATGAATATATGTGTAGAATAATTGCTCCACTTTGACATGTGAAACAGCATTTTGTCAGGGCATGTGACAGAGAAAGGATTGGGATGCTACGAAAAGAGGGAAAGAAATGTCTTTTAATAGATCCCATGAGCCAGCACGTGTTGGCTCACTTACATGGCTTCTCTCCCCATGGGAGACTCTGCATAGTCACATTTCTGCTTGACTCACAGACTCAAGGAACAGGAAATACCACTGTGTCAGATACAGGTGGGTTTTCTTGCCATGAGCACTGTCCACTGGCTCACAGATTCTTCCCTGCTGTCACAGCTGCATGAAGTATGAGGCTGCCTGGGGCACCCTTGTGTGCACACAGGATCCCTCCTGCTCACTGTGTCTTCCACACACAGGATACTCCACCAGAAAGAAAACAACTGCACAGATATTCTGCTGCAAGTTTGTGATCTCAGGTGATCCTTGCTCCTGAAAGCCCTTCCATTGTTGGAAATCTAATAAATCAGTAGAAATCCAGGATAATTATGAAGCCACCTCCTAAAGGACATCAAGTTGGCATTTCATGTCTTCATGGGAAACCTTTCCATTCAGCCTTGAAAAGGGAGAAGGACTGGGATTAGCAGTCCAGTGAAGTCTGATTTTAATCACAGGAAGAAACAAAGCAATTAGCAGCAGACCACCTTTCCAGAGATGCACTTCCCAGGGACCTGCATCCATTGCACTATTTAAGCACGAGCCCCTTAGAGGAGAAAAGGTCCAGACTGTGGACATATATTCTCTATTTTGAACCAGCCAGCAGTAGATCTGCTTGTACAGAAGTTCTCCAACTTCTCTGCAATTCGATTGAAACAAAATTGCCCAAGACCTCATTACTGAAATAGTTCACTAATCCAGCTCCTTGGGGCTGAAAGGAGAAGGGAGCGTGCAATGGGAGAAGCTGTTAGCAAGAGAGGTGTGACAAGTACAAGGGGAAAGATTTCTCCCATCAGCACAGCTGCTGGCAGAGGGGACATGTGTCTGCACCATTAATCTCTGTTGGGATTGTCAGTGGGATGCTGTGGGGAGGAAGCAGATCACTCTGAAAGCCAGCAGGTTATCTAGTGTGGCTTCTAGCACTATACAAGGCATAGATTTTAGTCTGAAATGCTCTCAGAGAGCATATTTACCTCTCCTTCTGAAGAAGAGAACACAAAAGAATTTGGAGACTTAAGGTTGAATTGGGGACAAGCTTTCAGGATAGTCTTAACTTCATAGAGTCTCAGATTTTGGCCCTGGAGGACCATCTGCCCTCCGGGAACTGGATTTAAAGTAGATTTCAGCAAGTAGATTTACACCCCCCCTGCCTCGACCCTCCTGGTGACAACTGCAGGAGAGAGGATCCTGTCTGTGCCATGGCACGGAGCATTGACGTGGCTGTCCCAGCCCAGCTTGCCAGCTCAGAAGGAGAGCTGAGTTTGTGGTGAAGATGGGCATCTGCTGACTCTCTGCACGAGTGCTGGAGCCCGGCCCTGGGGGATCCGCCAGTGCCTTCCTCTGCAGTTGCTCTTCTGAGAATGAAACGAAGCTGTTGGAGCTATCAGCCTAGTTCCTTTCATGAGCAATAAATTCACAGTGAAAGAAGCAGAAACAAAGCTCTTCTAAAGCTGTTCTACTTTTCAACTTAAGAGAAAAAGAAAGAGGAGGGTTAGCTTAAGAAGGATTTCTTCTGGACCTTCTTGTAGTGGTAGGAAAATGCTCTGAAATCATTCTTCCTAGAGATGCAGAGCTTGGAGTCCACAGAAAGGCTGCAGACCCCAAAGAATATCCAATTATACAATCAAACGAGCTGTTAATGGCAGTCATTCACGTTGCTTTTAGCTGGAAGATCCTCACAGTACAAGACCTTCAGGGGTTTGCCTCAAATCACCCTCCTTGCCTCTGTATGGGAGAGGAGACTGAAGCACTGGATACATGCAGGAACTGTACACAGCTGGGTTGTGGTTTTTTTTTTTTACAAATAGTAAATCGGTTGCTCCAGATCCAGAGCAGAGCACAGGTTTCTTGAAGTCTGGATCATGCCATAACTCACAGCTTCTCCCCCCACCTGATGTGAGTGCACAAGTCCAGCTGCAATCGTGCAGTGCTGTGCCCCGGTCACTTCTGTTCCGAGGGAACAATGGGCTTTTACATGTCAGGCACACGAATGCAGCCATGCTACTTTGAGACCAGGCAGCCTGTCCCCTCTGGTATTGCCTGTTGCTCTGTGAACTTATTGCCTTAATTAGGACTTGTTCAGAGATCTCTGGCTTGCCTTTCGTTGCTGGGTGGAGACATGCCGTGAGCTAGGGCTTTTTTTGGGGTTGAGTTTTTCCCCTCTTTCGTTCCAGCAAAATTACAACAATGTCTGTTTCATGTTGTTCCATGGGGCTTCCCTTTGTAAAGAAAACTCATCAGCCTTGCTAATATAATCACTCAGTGATGCCATGTCAAAATGTGATTAAATGAAAAACCACAGTCTTTTCAACACATCTCTCTGTGCAAACAGATGTTTAGAAAGAATGCAATATGTTGCAGGAAAAAAAAGTCAGCAAGCAATAACGTCTAAGGAGTTGAGGTCTGGATTGTCATGCTACAGGTATGGCCACCACAGCTGATGGGGATAAATGGAGATGAAATTTCTTCCTGAAAATTCCAAGTTGTCAGCATCATTAACTCTCAGATCCTGACCAATTTCCATCTCACTGACACCTCTTCACCCCTCCTACAGTAGTGACGTCCCTTTCAGTTTGTGGGTTATTTTATGGGTTTTCCAACGAAGGCACTGATTGTTAGAAACGTCCAAGAGAAGCTTGTCAGGGGTGAACTATTTTATTGCAGTCACGATTCATGCTCCTCTTTGGAGAAATCCACAGCTGGAAATCATGGGCCTGTAAGCTCTTGTAGAAGCATCAGGCTTTAGAGCTTCTGTAGACCCCCAGTGCTGGTGGCAAAATGGTCACCATGATCCACTCTAGAGGAAGGACTGGAGTATTTCATACAGGAATTTCAACTTTTGGGTATAAAGGATTTAAGTCACAAGCCCAACAGAAAAAAAAAAAAGGGAAAAATTAACTACAATTCAGTCCACCCAATGCAGCTCCTTCTGGGGCCTTGGTGTTGGAAGTACATGAGCATTTCAGAATGTTTGTAGGGTATTTCCCTCTTAGTACTCATTGATGTTAATTGTCCGTTTTACAGAGGACAGTTAAAGTACAACTCTCACTTATCAGTGTTTCTTCCTACCCTAATTTTAGACATCTACAAGGGACATATAAAGTCCAAGATATCAGAGGTATCCAGGTTACTAGGTATCCAAACTTGTTTGCAAGGAGTGAAGTCACTACCAGAAGATGATTTCCTCATCTAACCGTAGATGTTTAACCATTTCCCTGGGCATTCCCTCATTGGCCCTTTCACAATTTTTACATCTTCTTGTTAATGCACCTTGCTGTTCAAGGAGCTGATATTTGCTAAATGAGATGTGGGACTCCTCTGCTATAGCACTTGCTGCTCCTAGTATAAAAACAAATGGATATTTTTTTAAGGACATAAGTATCCTTTGGGATGCCTGACATTCTAGACTTATAAAATAATGGTGAGGATGATTACTAATGAGCCCAAGGAAGTTCTAGGAAAGAAAGTTATGACAAAAAGATGTTTGTTTATTCCCAGCTGAGCTCCCACAGGGTCAAAGTATCACACCCATGAATCCCTAGTGTGTTCACATGTCTCTATGTTAGTGTAGAAAGAAGATAAGGTGGTGCCAATATTTCCATTATGCTGCATCATTTGCAGTTTTGAAAGTCAGCCATGAACAAAAGCACTCTGGAAGACATTTTGGCAGATGGCATCTTGACTCGTGAGTGACTCTGGTTGATTTTGATTTCCATTTATATTTTCTGACATTTTTTTCTTAAAAAGAAGACAAGAAAATTGCTTCAGATAAACAAAAGACCCAAAACACGATGACACAAAAGCATTATTACAGGCTACAAGACCTCTTAGCAGGAGAGAAAAATAATGATGTGCAAATATCTGAAGATCATCCAAGAAGAAAGATCAGTCATTCAGGGAGGTCCAGGGTGGAGGGGGGCTAACGCAAGACATTGAGAATTAAGAGCAGTGGGTTGAGGCTTAGCAAAGGAAAAATTAGCTTGAGGAAAACTTTCCTAAAAGTGGACTAGTGTCCCAAGGCAGGAGGTGGAAACCTGATTGTTTGAGTCACGCAGCCCTGGCCTGGCCCTGTGTGAGGGACTGTTGTGGTGAACTGTTCTACACAGGCAGGGAGAAGCCTGCGTACCTTGGAGATTTCTGTTCCCCACTTGGATGACTCACTTCAAAGTGTGGGATGAATTTTAAGCTGATGGGTTAAACTGAGCAATGCTGGCCAGGATACATGTCTCTGCCAGGAGGGGAAGACTTCATTGCTTAGATAGTGCTAAAGTTTCACCTGCTCCAAAAGCATACCAGAAATCATCAGTTAAGCCATCTTTACCCATCAGCACAAAAGAAGCACAGAAAACATTATCTTCCCTTCTTACAGTCCTGGCAGCTGGTAAATGTTTATGGTCTAGAAGAGATTGTTTATTTGAAGACATAAAAATACATAGGAATAGAGGAGAGGAAAATGCTTCAGTGCCTGAGAAGATAGGGGTGCAACTTTTAACAGTCCTATACAGCACTGTAAGCATTTCAAAAAGCTTCTCCATTCAAGAAACTGAGTCACACCTACAGCTCCTCCGTTCTCTCTCCTTGTAGTTGCCTTATGTATTGTTCAAGAGAGGAATCTTCTCCAGCTTAGGTGAATTCTATCTTCTCATTGACCCTTAAGTTGGTAGCTCACAGAGCTGCTCTTGTCTATTTATTCAAGCCTGATTCTACTCCTGGCCTGAGACATTTTCTAGGTGCAAAGCAGAGTCTCCTTTTCTTTGAAGGCTCTGCTATAACTCAGCCAGTGAAAATGGATCCCAGCACAGGACCTCCACTTTCACCTTTCCTTTTCATTAATAGCTTTTTGGAGGGCATCTCTCCAGCTGCTGCCTTCCTCCTCTGCTGCTGGTAACCAACGGAAACAATAGCTCATGCTTGCACTGAGTGGACACTCTTATTAATTCCAGCTCTAAACACAGAAATTGCACATTCTTTAGGAAAATGGGATTGATTCCCATTACAAATCTCAGTTACCCTTCCATACCAGAATGACCCTTTGGGGTCTGAATGAGGTCAGTGTCCATGTACATTGGATCATGTTCTGCTTTACTCTGGAGCTTGGGACCCTGGCATGGCACTGAACACCTGATTAGGCCAGCGGGCATCTCCAGAGAATCTGCCACAGGAAGGGAAGGCAGGTGCGTCAGGGCAGGGCTGTTGTTGTAGGGCAGACTGGAAGGTTGGGGTCTCAAACACCCTATCCTTGAACAGCAACCAAGATGGAAATTTGGGGTACTCCACAAGGAGGAGTCCAAGGGTGACATGGCTCAGAGAGGTTTGTCCAGACCTCCTCTGAAATCCGACACAAACTTGGCCTGTTTGTTTCCATGAGGGGAGCATCTGCACGCCTTTTTGCAAATCTCCCAGCAACAATGATATAAATAAAACCCTAGACTACAGGGCTGTCCTGACAACTTGTCCTGCCCTTTCTTACAAGGGGGGCTTATTCCATGAATCTACATGAAATTTTTGTGTGTCCTTTTT